>JAIEZT010000054.1:155000-269513 GCA_019594935.1 Periophthalmus modestus
TCTTTGTTTTATTTGTTCTCTTTGTTTTCTGTGTTCTCTTTGTTTTATTTGTTCTCTTTGTTTTATTTGTTCTCTTTGTTTTCTGTGTTCTCTTTGTTTTATTTGTTCTCTTTGTTTTATTTGTTCTCTTTGTTTTATCTGTTCTCTTTGTTTTATCTGTTCTCTTTGTTTTATTTGGTTCTCTTTGTTTTTCTGTGTTCTCTTTGTTTTATTTGTTCTCTTTGTTTTATTTGGTTCTCTTTGTTTTCTGTGTTCTCTTTGGCGCGGGGGTTTCTCTTTGTTTTATTTGTTCTCTTTGTTTTATCTGTTCTTTTGTTTTTATTTGTTCTCTTTGTTTTCTGTGTTCTCTTTGTTTTATTTGTTCTCTTTGTTTTATTTGTTCTCTTTGTTTTATTTGTTCTCTTTGTTTTATCTGTTCTCTTTGTTTTATCTGTTCTCTTTGTTTTATTTGTTCTCTTTGTTTTCTGTGTTCTCTTTGTTTTATTTGTTCTCTTTGTTTTATTTGTTCTCTTTGTTTTCTGTGTTCGCTTTGGGTCTGAGGCAGGAGTCACAGACGGGGACAGGTGACGTCTGAGGCCTCGTTTCAAGGGAGGATTGTCTTTTTCGACACAGTTGAGAGATTTTATCCTACTTTACAGATGAATGCTGTTGTTGTGTCGTTGGGCAAGACACTGAACCCCCTCACCCCAGTGTCTGTGCGCCCTGGTGAATAAATGTGTGGGCGTTTCCTTGACGTAAAGAGCTTTGAGTGACTCGAAGGTGGAAAAGCGCAATATAAAAATGTCACGTTCACAAAGTACAATTTATTCAAAAACGTGGTTATTTTAAAACCACACTTCGGAACATTCTCCATGGAGATAAATACGTTACGACAAACTGTGAGATTCTAGACAAGCAGGTGGACGTTCTTTTTTCAGGCCAAATGTGAGTCAGGTTTGTGGAGATGCAAGCCCGCTCACAAGAACATGAAAAACACCACCAAACTGAGGGAAAAAAAAAAAAAAAAAAAAACGTATTTAAATGTATTTTTTAGCTAAAAAGTTGCGTACTGTGGCTTAAATTCGAGAAAACATCTTGAAAAATAGATTTATCTCAAAAGTCCAAAGCAAATTATGAACTAGAAATACCAGAATAAGTCATATGTGTTCCTCTACTGACTCCTAGTGGTTGGAGTCGGTATTGCAATAACCCAGAATGTTTTTCAGACGTGGACATACAGCAAAAGACAAATGTTCAGGCTCCTTCAGGCCAAATATGAGTCAGGTCTGTGGAGATACAAGCCCGCTCACAAGAACACGTTTTTCAGAGCAAAAAACACTTATTTTAATTTTTTTCTGGGCTAAAAAGTTGCAGACTGTGACTTTAAATCAGAGAAAACAACTTGAAAAACAGATTTATCTCAAACGTCCAAGTCAAATTTCTCCACGAGACGGAAATAAATGAAAGAACCAAAAGCAAATGATGAACTAGAAATACTGGAATAAGTCATATGTGTTCCTTTACTGACTCCTAGTGGTTGGAGTTGGTATTGCTGGTCTTATCCCACAATAACCCAGAATGTTTTTTCACACATGGACATACAAGACCATTTTAAAGCCACATTTCGGAACATTCTCCGTGGGGATAAATAGATTGTGCCATACTGTGAGATTATAGCCTCCTTCAGGCCAAATACGAGTCAGGTTTGTGGAGATGCGAGCCCGCACATGTGTTTTTCAGTGCAAAAATCAAAACGAAACGGAAAAAAACTGAAAAAAACATGACTATAGTTTATTTTTTGGCTGAAAAGTTGCAGATTGTGGTTTTAAATGTCGTGCTAAAACTACTCTGAGAAGGAGAAGTACAAGTTATTAAAAAACGTACTTGTTTCTGCAGAGAGTTTTTTTCGAGCATAAAAAGCCAAAGAAGCAGTGGGTAAATAAACAAATCCGATATTACAGACGCAGCATCATTTACATGTGACTTTATGGTAACGAGGAGATAATGACTCTCTCCAGAGCTGCACTTCTGAACCGTTTAACGTGAATAAAACCAGAATCTGCAGCTCCCTCCGCAGCTCCACGCTCTGTCTGCACCGAGTTTTAAACCTGAAAAATCACATCCGCTCTGCAGCAGAATCCCTCCACGTCCCACAGAGCGACGCAGCGACGCAGCGACGAGCTCAAGAACACGACAACCAGTCCTCCACGTATGAGCTGCTCACGCTGGACACGTCTGTGGAGAGGCAAGCCCCGGTTCTACAGTCCGAGTCCGACAGAGACACATGAAGCGAACACGAACAGAATCTGCCAACGAAATGAGAATGTGAGACGTGGACGAAGAGAGTGTGACCGCACTGTGTTCTGCGTCCTGATTGGCTGAGGGACTGTAGACCATTGTGTTCTGCGTCCTGATTGGCTGAGGGACTGTAGACCATTTGTGTTCTGCGTCCTGATTGGCTGAGAGACAGTAGATCATTGTGTTCTGCGTCCTGATTGGCTGAGGGACTGTAGACCATTGTGTTCTGCGTCCTGATTGGCTGAGGGACTGTAGACCATTGTGTTCTGCGTCCTGATTGGCTGAGAGACAGTAGATCATTGTGTTCTGCGTCCTGATTGGCTGAGGGACTGTAGACCATTGTGTTCTGCGTCCTGATTGGCTGAGGGACTGTAGACCATTGTGTTCTGCGTCCTGATTGGCTGAGGGACTGTAGACCATTGTGTTCTGCGTCCTGATTGGCTGAGGGACTGTAGACCATTGTGTTCTGCGTCCTGATTGGCTGAGAGACAGTAGATCATTGTGTTCTGCGTCCTGATTGGCTGAGGGACTGTAGACCATTGTGTTCTGCGTCCTGATTGGCTGAGGGACTGTAGACCATTGTGTTCTGCGTCCTGATTGGCTGAGGGACTGTAGACCATTGTGTTCTGCGTCCTGATTGGCTGAGGGACTGTAGACCATTGTCCATCAGTCTCCTCCGTGTCTCCTGTACAGTACAGAATGTGTCAGACAAATTTACATAAATGTTGGATCGCAGTGTGACTCTGAAGTGCTGTATGTTTGCAAGTTTTCTCCCCGACAAAACCCACAATGTCGATGAAACGTTCTGCACCGACAAAGGCACCGACGAAGGTTTGAACTTTGTGTTTAAACGAGAGAGAAATGTGAGAAAATGTTAATGTCTGTGTGAGAAAAGTGTATAAAGTCTCTCACTCACGCTCCACACTGAACTAAACCTCAGAGGAGCTTTCAAAATAAGATTCAGATACGCCACAAATACATTTATAAAGTGTTATTTTCATGAAAATTTCAAACATTTCAGAATATGGAGTCAATGTCAAGAAACTTTAATATTTCACACAGAGCTGTTTTTCCTTTAGCTTCTGCTGTTTGTGCTAAGACTCACAAGCTCCTCCCCCTCTCCTCCCCCTCGACCTCTGCCCTGACGCTCTGACTGTCGTGCGGCGGACACACGTCTACCACAGATATAATAAACTCGTCGTTATATCAAATGGATTTATGTGGAGATTTCCTCTCAGGATTTTCATTATATATCTACGGACGAGCTTATGAGCGTGTCATGAGGAGCAAAAGTCACTTCAGAGAAAAGACGGTCGCTGATAAATTATTTACTGTTTTTGGTCGGCGGCCCGGTAGCAAATGCGTCACGGACCGGTACCGGTCCCCGGCCCGGTGGTTGGGGACCACTGCTCTACAAGATCCTGGGGTTTTTATTTCACTATTGTGTCTGTAAATTCACATGTGAACATTAAAAACAGTGATTATCTCAGACGTGTGTGTGTGTTTTTGTGTGTTTTTGTGTGTTTTTGTGTGTTTTTGTGTTTTTTTGTGTGTTCTTGTGTGTTCTTGTGTGTTCTTGTGTGTTCTTGTGTGTTCTTGTGTGTTCTTGTGTGTTCTTGTGTGTTTTTGTTGTGTTTTGTGTGTTTTTGTGTGTTCTTGTGTGTTCTTGTGTGTTTTTGTGTGTTTTTGTGTGTTTTTGTGTGTTATTGTGCGTTATTGTGTGTTCTTGTGTGTTTTTGTGTGTTCTTCTCGTGCTCGTGTTCTCGATTGTCTCACCTGATAAATACTGAATAAATAAAAATCACTGGGCCACAGAAGAATCTTTCAGTCAGTTTCGTCATTTTCGAGATGCCCGGGTTTGTGCAGTCAAAGGAAAAGAGGCTTTGGAGAGAAAGAACGAAGGAGAGAAAGAACGAAGGAGAGAAAGAACGAAGGAGAAAAAGAACGAAGGAGAAAAAGAATGAAGGAGAAAAAGAACGAAGGAGAGACAGAACGAAGGAGAGACAGAACGAAGGAGAGAAAGAACGAAGGAGAGAAAGAACGAAGGAGAGAAACAACGAAGGAGAGAAACAACGAAGGAGAGAAAGAACGAAGGAGAGAAAGAACGAAGGACAGAAAGAACGAAGGAGAGAAAGAACGAAGGAGAGAAAGAACGAAGGAGAGAAACAACGAAGGAGAGAAAGAACGAAGGAGAGAAAGAACGAAGGAGAGAAAGAACGAAGGAGAGACAGAACGAAGGAGAGACAGAACGAAAGAGAGAAAGAACGGAGGAGAGAAAGAACGAAGGAGAGAAAATGAAGGAGAGAAAGAACGAAGGACAGAAAGAACGAAGGAGAGAAAGAACGAAGGAGAAAAAGAACGAAGGAGAGACAGAACAAAGGACAGAAAGAACGAAGGACAGAAAGAACGAAGGAGAGAAAGAAACGAAGGAGAGACAGAACGAAGGAGAGACAGAACGAAGGAGAGACAGAACGAAGGAGAGACAGAACGAAGGAGAGAAACAACGAAGGAGAGAAAGAACGAAGGACAGAAAGAACGAAGGAGAGAAAGAACGAAGGAGAGAAAGAACGAAGGAGAGAAAGAATGAAGGACAGAAAGAACGAAGGAGAGAAAGAACGAAGGAGAGAAAGAACGAAGCGAAACCAACAGAAAATATGAAAATAAAAACAAGGAAACGAGCGAAGCCGACGGCGACGAACGAGAGCAGAAAACGACATGAGAGTGATGTAAGAGCGAGAGAAACGACAGGACGGAGCATGTGTGTCGTCTGTCTCCACTCGGAATGTTCCAGTGTGGCATTAAACTTATTTATGCTGCATTTATTACATCACTTACAAAAAAAACTTATCTTGAAATATGTGCAGCCTTACTGTGAGCAGCATCGCCTCTCCACAGACCTGACTAGGAAACTTGGCTCTTTAGCGCCACCTGCTGGTCTCCATGGAGATGTCATAGCTTTGCCAGGAATGTTCCACAGTTTGGCATTAAAGTTCTTCATTTATTACGTTACTTTTTATATTAATACATTAGTTCCATTATGTGCAAGAAAAAAAAACTAAAACATGCAGTTTTACAACGAGCGGCATCGCCTCTCCACAGATCTGACCAGTGACTTTGCCCATTGGCGTCACCTGTTTGTCTCCATGGAGATGGTATAGCTATGCCAGGAATGTCCCACAATATGGCATTAGAGTTATCCATATTGCATTTTTTCTATTATGTGCTAGAAAAAAAATATCTTGAAAAACACGAGCAGCATCGCCTCTCCACAGACCTGACCTGTAACGTGGCCTGATCTCCATGGAGATGTTAGTGCTTTGTCAGAAATGTTCCACAGTATGGCATTAAAGTTCTTCATTTTGCATTTATTAAATAACTTTTATACATTATCACATTCGTTCCATTTTGTGGTAGAATAAAAGTGTCCTCACAGTGAGTGGAGTCGCCTCTCCACAGATCTGACCTGGACCTGCCCCTCACGTCTGACCTCGCTTAAACTATACAAAACCAGCTGAAGAATGAAGTATTTATACTGCAGAAAGTGACTGTATGAAGTACTGAAAAAAAGACAAATATCTTAATCCAAGTCTCGATCGAGTGAAGCAGAAAAATTCAGTTTGTCAAAGCAACAAGAAAAAATGAGTCTAAGTTTTTTAATGTCACGGTTTGAGAGAATTTAAGAAAAAACAATTACACACATTTATACACACACACACACACACACACATACACATATACACACACACACACACATATACACACATACACACATATACACACATTTACACCGACGCACACACACAGATACACACAAACACACAGAGTCACACAAACACACAGACTCACACACATATACAGACGCACAAACACACAGTCACACACTTTTCTACAGGGGAGATAAAGTAAAGAAGTGAAGATAAGAGAAAGAGGAAAAACTCAACCACTGTAACAAGAAGAGAGAGAGAACAGAGAATAAACGAGAGAGGAGAGGAAGAGAGAGAAACGAACAGAGAGAAGGAGAGGAAGGGAGAGAGAGGGAGGGAGAGGAGGGAGGAGGGAGGGAGGGAGGGAGAAAGAGAGAGGGGGCGGTAGAGATCGAGAAAGGGTGAGATAAACAGTGAGGGTGAGGTAATGGGAGATAAACAGAGAGAGAGAAGACGAGAGAGAGGGAGGAAGGGGAGAGAGGGTAGAGAAAGTGAGAGAAAGAGGGTGAGAGAGGGGGGAGAGGGGAGAAAGAGGGTGAGAGACAGATACAGAGGAAGAGAGAGGGAGAATGGAGGATGGAGAGAGAGAGAGAGAAGCGGGATAGAGAAGGTGAGGAAGAGAGGGGACAGAGAGAGGGAGAGGGAAAAGAGAGAACAGGGAGAGTCAGGGAAAGAGAGAAGAGAGAGGGAGAGAAGAGAGAGGAGAGAGAAGGGAGAGAAAGAGGGAGAGAAGAGAGAGGGAGAGAAGAGAGAGGGAGAAGAAAGAGAGGGAGAGAAGAGAGAGGGAGAGAAGAGAGAGAGAGAGAGAGAGAGAGAGAGAGGAGAGAGAGAGAGGAGAGAGAGGGAGAGAAGAGAGAGGGAGAGAGGGAGAGAGAGAGAGGGAGAGGGGGAGGTTGTGTCTGAGGGGATGAAGGAAACAGATGGACAGATGGTCGCTCACAAAATCTGGCAAAGAAAAACAAAAACACTGAAAACTTTGATTAGTTAAAAGTAAAAACTGGCTCCAGAAATCGGCAAAGATCCTGAAAAATGAGGAGGACAGAAATCGACGTCCAAATATCGGTTTGATCGATATTTGGAGGGACAGACACAGTGACGTAATCAGAGTTTAAAGAGCCGTGTGAGTCTCGCTCTTTATCGTCAGTGAAAAACATGAAACAGTGAAAAACACGAAACAGTGGAGAATCTTCTGGATGAACAGGGACGTCACCTGAAATCTGGGGGCCCGGGGACAAGTCTCACACGGGGCCCCTCTAATACAGAGTTCAGTTCTGGGATTCTTTGTCCCCTCTCGATAAATCGTTTTTTCCTGCACATTCTGGTGATATACCTGCGATGATCTTTGTTAAACGATTATCACGATTATATAAAATGTCCCACAAACGAACCTTTTTCTCACAATAAACGATTTTATTGTCTCTTGTCTCGTCGTGTCTGTCGATACTTCACAGATTCAACAGCGACTTAAACATTTTGGCTCAGTTTATTTGTGTTTTAAAGATGTTTTAAGCGTAATGGCGTTGACAGAATCACGACTCGTTGTGTTTTCGAGCGACTGAAGCTTCGGTGACACTTTTAGGTGATATTGTCATTATGATCCTCATCGACTTCAGTCTTATCAAAAGTTAAATGTGATCTTTAGATAAACGCACCATTGTCTGGCTTTAGTTTTTAATGTGTGTAACCATGGCGACACATGATTATTATTAAAATGGTGGTGTTTTCTTCATGGGAGTGTATATTCTACTGAAAAACCTGCGTTCTTACTCCGCTCTGCCTGCTTTTAACCACAGAAATGCTGTTCTTTTGGCTGTAATGTTCCACAGTACGGCACAGAATGGAGAATGTTCCGCAGTGTGGTTTTAACTCCCCCGCACAGCCGCAGCGCCGTCGTAACAGTCGTAAAAACACAACGGCATTTCTTTTTCTTGCAGATCTAAGTATTCTCTTCCTCTCTTTCCAGTCTTCCTCCATGTGCTGTGTCTGCTGGCGGCCCTGCTCCACAGCGCCTCCCTCTGCCCGCCCCCCTGTCACTGCTCCTCCGATGGTCAGGTGGTGAACTGCGGCGGGCTGGGTCTGTCCTCTCTGCCTCCTCTGCACCTGTTGCCTCCAGGGAGTCGCTCGCTGCTGCTGGCCAACAACAAGCTCTCTGCTCTGGGCACGTCCGCCTTCGCTAACCTCTCCTCTCTGGAGGTCTGTGTGTTTCTGTTTGTTCTGAGTGAAACGTTTCCTCGGTTTGAAGCTGGACGTGGTGCAGCTGCCGCTCGCCGCCTGCCTCCGCCCACCGAGCTCCCCTGAGGACGTAGTAATACTGTGTAGAAGCGAGAGATGAAATACCAAAAATATAACACAAACTTTCCACAGTGCTGCTGGTGTTTTGAGTCTGTGTCGATGAAAGACTCGAGAATCACGATATCGACGTGGGGTTCGATATGTGCAGTGGGTCGATATGTGCAGTGGGTCGATATGTGCAGTGGGTCGATATGTGCAGTGGGTCGATATGTGCAGTGGGTCGATATGTGCAGGGGGTCGATATGTGCAGTGGGTCGATATGTGCAGGGGCGGCGCCAGGGTCTTTAGGTTGGAGCAGATATGGGGGGGGCTACTTAACATGTTAATTTAGAGCTTTTTAACAATGTTTGAGTCGCCGTTTTAAACCTGTTTTAATGTAGTTTTCCCCTGTAGTGATGAAAGATAATATGGAACTACCGTATTTTCTGGAATATAAGTCGCACCAGACAAAAAAATGCATAATAATAAAGAAAAAAGTGAGACTTTTAGTTCAGAAAATATGATAGTTTTTATAGAAGTCTCATTTTGAACAACTTTTTTTTGGTTCAAGACTGTATATGCTATGAAAATGGGGCAAAAATCTTTAGGGGGCCCATGGGGGAGCATTGTCCGCTGTAGGGGAGGCTAGTGCTGCCTCACCCCCCTGTGACGCCGCCCCTGGAGCTATGGGGGCGCAAAGTTCTTCAGTGAAAAATAATAATCAAAGGCTCTAGATTAATTTAAGAGTAATTTAAGAGTTAATTTAGAGTCTTTTTCAGATGCAAACCCCCCCCCCCATGTTTCAGTCGCAGTTTTAAACCATTTTAAACATATTTATAAAACCAAATACGAAACGATTTTCAATTTTCGTCTCGTTTTGCACATTTTAGCTCAGATTGTACGTGTGCAATGAAGATGAGGCTAAATCTTTGGAGGAGCTTCGATGGTGCGTCGACCAGTCTGGGGGAGGCTGGTGCCCCCTCAGCCCCTCGTGACGCCGCCCCTGGAGCTGTGAAAACTGGGGCTTAATATTTCTTACTTTTTCTTTGCAATAGTGGGAAGATTTTTCTTATTTTTATGTAATGGCATCAGATCGTTTCATATCTTCAAAACGGAAAAAACAGCAGTGGTCCAAACGTGAGTGGACGGAGGGACCACAGGGGTCTGTTATCCTGGGCCCCCGAGTTTTACATGTCCAGAACTGAACCTTCATTTATATTAGAGGGGGGCCCACGCGAGACTTTTTGCCCGGGCCCCCAATTTCCTGTCGATGGGCCTGGGTCCAAATACATTCCTCTTTTACCTTATGCAATCCAAGCATCGTAATTACTCACCATGACGAGTTTATAAGCACGTTTCAGAACATTCGAGTTCTGCCCTGACAGTAAAGCTAACAGCAGCTAGCAAACTAACGCACTTCCTGACTATCGCACAGTAAAACGCTTTATTTTGAACCAAACATCTGTCTAGAGTGAGCCATAAAACGTTTAAATTAGGTGAGGACAGCAGCAGAAGTGTTGTTACGATATTAAAATGTCAAACTCCATTTCGATACTGAGGAAAAGACTCGATATTGTGCATAAATGTAGTATCGATACCTGCGCACAGTGAGTATGTGGTTTCGATACTAGTTTTAGCATCGATTAGCATCTGATTTTCGATCTAGTCTACGAAAAAAAAAGTAGAAATGTGTCAGAACAGTTCTCATTTTCTGGAAAATATATAAAACATCTCATATGGAGAGTCCCGACTTGATTTTTAACCAAATACAGCAGCAGCAAAAGAAAAAATGAAAAATTCTGGGTCTATTTATAACCAAATGTGTGGTGTGGGTTTCAGGAAATGGATCTGTCCAACAACTACCTGGATAATCTGCCGGGAGGATTATTCCGAGACATGTCCAACCTGACGAGACTCACTCTGCATAACAACTCCCTGACAGGCCTCTACAGGGAGCTGTTCCAGGTAAAGACTCATGAGCACCACCCAAAAGAGTCAAAATGTAATGTACACCACCCAAAAGAGTCAAAATGTAATGTACACCACCCAAAAGAGAGTCAAAATGTAATGTACACCACCCAAAAGAGTCAAAATGTAACATACACCACCCAAAAGAGTCAAAATGTGATGTACACCACCCAAAAGAGTCAAAATGTAATGTACACCACCCAAAAGAGAGTCAAAATGTAATGTACACCACCCAAAAGAGAGTCAAAATGTAATGTACACACCCAAAGAGTCAAAATGTGATGTACACCACCCAAAAGAGAGTCAAAATGTAATGAACACCACCCAAAAGAGAGTCAAAATGTAGTGAACACCACCCAAAAGAGAGTCAAAATGTAATGAACACCACCCAAAAAGAGTCAAAATGTAACATACACCACCAGAGTCAAAGGTTTGGCCACGCCTCTCTATCAGAGGTTTTTTTTTACTTTATTTTTACAACTTTCCACATCAAATATATTAAATAAGACAGAGCTGCTCAAACTCTTTTCACCGAGCGACATATCTTGAAAAATATTCGACACATTGGCTCACAGGTCAGTACAGTGGACAAATCAGACGCTGCATTTAACAGTTTTGATTCAAACTTTAAATAAGGTTTAAAATATTAATATTAGGTCTGTGTGACGGCGCAATGTGATGTTATTTAGGTTTTATTGGTAGAATTATTCAAATTTGAAGTAAAAAATACTGATTATGATCGGGCCAGTTCATCTGAAGGTCTAAGGGCCAAAAAAACTTTATCTGAGGGCCGCATTTGGCCCCCGAGCCAGAGTTTGGACACCCCTGAAGTACGATACATGGGATTATGAAGGAACGTCAAATAACTGTGAGTGGCTCAGTTGGTAGAGCGTTTGTCTCTGAAGGTTGGCGGTTCGAATCCTGACTCTTGACAGAACCACTGACTCACAGGTTGTCGGTGCGATTCCAGCTCTCACAGATGAATACTGATGTTGTGTCTTTGGGCAGGACACTTCACCTCCTCACCTCAGTGTCTGTGAGCTCTGGTGTGTGAAGGAGGAAAAGTGCTATATAATAAAAATGTACTAAATATTGTTTGATAAAGTAAAGAGTGGATACTTTGAGGATTTGAAAAGTTATTCAACGTTTTTTTTTCTTCACTACATGATTCCGCACATCGTCCTTCATGTTTCCGATGTGTTCTGAGTGGATTTAGAGAGTAAAAATGGAGTAAAAATTGCCTGGTAGTGCAGGTTTACTGTGTTTCTGGCGTTTTCTGCTCCTCATTGTGCAGCAGTGATGTGGCCAAAGCTTTTGGATCGAATGCCCTTTACTGAGCCAACGCAGGACCAAACACCGCAGTGACATTTGCATAGAATAAAAAAAAAAAAAAACTATAACAGACTAAAGTGGACTCAGATCATTACTTTACATTTTGATCATTATAAACTGTATATCGTCTTTAAAGAGCTCCACAGACTGTTTATGTAAATGGACATAGCTAACCTGCTAGCCACCATGCTACAAACAGGAAGTGATCATCATCAGAAGTGCTAATGCTAACGCTAGCTTCTTATTTACGTACTTAAGTTTCTTGTTAAAGTCGTATATTACACAAAACTGACTCGTGTAGATTTAATCCATGTTATAATGTCAAAAACAGACCTGAGTCGTGTTTGTGTCATTCACATGTTTGAGTCACACTTTATTATTCGTCTGTAACATCTGCAAAGGTCAAAACGCTCTGCTCCACCTTGTGATGTCATCAAGTGGTAGTTTTTAAGTTAAGAGCTCAGGCTAAAGAGACGAGAGGAGGAGACAAGAGGAGGAGAGGAGACAAAAGGAGAGGAGGAGACAAGAGGAGGAGAGGAGACAAAAGGAGAGAAGGAGACAAAAGGAGAGAAGGAGACAAAAGGAGGAGAGGAGACGTGAGAAGAAGAGGAGACAAAAGGAGGAAGGAGACATGAGGAGGAGAGGAGGAGACAAGAGGAGGAGAGGAGATCAGTAACGACAATCAGTAATTCCAGAGCTGAAATGATCCAGATGATTCTAGTGAAGGTGGAGTTTAAAAACACAGTGGAGCACTTCCTGTATCACCACATGATGACATCACAAGGTGGAGCAGAGTGTTCTGAGTGTGAGAGAAGTGCTCAGTGTAAATGTGCTGTACTCTGGCCTCTGGCTGCAGTGTCCTGTGCTGACGTGGGTCTTTTGTGCAGGGTTTGGGGGGACTCCAGAGCCTGGATTTGTCCTTGAACGGACTCTCCACGGTTCCGCTGGGTTTGCTGGACGAGCTGCAGAGCCTCAGGTGAACGCACGCACGCACAAAACCCCCCTCACGACGCTATTATCGAGATTATGATCAAAAAACAACGAGGGCGCCACAGGGAGACGCAGCTGATGGAGAGATTAAATAATATATAGAAGTTTTGAGTAAGAACAGCACGAGGACACAGACTGTTTATGTAAATGACGGAGCTAACCTGCTAACCTGCTAACCTGCTAACCGCCGCCGCGCTACAAACAGGAAGTGATCATGGGCGCACTTCCTGTTCCATCGACTCTGGCTCCAACTCACTTTCTTAGTTTTAAAGTTATTTTGAGGGTGTTTTTGAGGGTTTTTGTTATTTTGAGGTTTTTTTTGGAGGATTTTTTTTTATTATTTTGAGTTTGTTTTTTTGTTTTTTGTTTAGTTATTTTGAAGTTTTTTTGTATTTTTTACTTATTTTTAGGGTGTTTTTGAGTTAGTTTTTTTTGTTATTTTGGGTATTTTTTTTTTTTTGTTTTTTTTATTTTGAGTTTGTTTTTTGTTTAGTTATTTTGAAGTTTTTTTTTTTTTTTCGTTATTTTGAGATTTGTTTGTTTTTTAAGTTATTTTGGGGGTGTTTCTGAGTTTTTTTGTTTTTTTTCGTTATTTAGAGGTTTTTTGTTATTTTGAGGTGTTTTGTTTTTTTTCAGTTATTTTTATTTTTTTTTTTTTTTAAAGTCATTTTGAGGTTTTTTGGGGATTTGGGATGAACAACACATTAATAACAGACAAATCAGGTCCTTCTTTCCTCGAGGTCACTCCTGTTAGCCTTAGCAACAGGTTTGATTGACAGCGTTGCTAAGCGGTTGCTATGATACTCATGGTTGAGATTCATAAATGGCTGATTTTGCAGGAACTCTTGTGCAGTTTAGTGTTTTTAGACACAGATACAAAGAGATTCGTAATAGTTTTGAGAGTTTTTGCCACGCCCCCTTTTGGTCAGACACGTTTTTAGGCGCCTGCAGCTGCGTTGCTGATGTTCGTGTGCACGTTTTGGGTTTTTAGAGTAAAGCGGTCGTCTGGAGTGACTCTACGGGCTGATGTGACGTGTACTTTCAGGTGGTTATCGCTGGCGGGGAACCGGCTCCACGCTCTGGAGCGAGCGGCGTTCGAGCCTCTGGTGAACCTGCAGTACCTGGAGCTGGGGCAGAATCCCTGGGAGTGTGACTGTAACCTGAGGGACTTCAAACACTGGATCGAGTGGCTCCTGTACAGAGGTGAGTCTGAACCTGATCCACTCAAGTATTTAAGGTTTAAAAATGTACTTCAACAGGACACAGTAAAAGTATTTCAAGTGTAAATGTGGTGATATCCATTAAAAATACATATATTTTGGTCAAAACTTAGAGCTTTACAACAAGGAACCTGTCACATTTATGCACCTGTTAAAGCTGTTTATGTGGAGAGTGGGATTTGAACCCACGACCTTCAGGTCAGGGGACAAACGCTCTACCAACTGAGCCACTGTCACATGATCCTAGAGCCACATTTATAAATCCAACCACAGCGACTCTTCTCACACAGTTTGTACTGATATGAATTTTGTGACACTACTGCCCCCTACAGGGCAAACCTCTCTCTCTCCTCTCACTCCTCTTTCTCTCTCATTTCTCTCTCTCCCTCAGCCCCTCTCTCTATCCCTCTTTCTGTCTCCCCTCGTCTCTCTCCCTCCCCCCTCTGTCTCTTTCTCTCTTTCCTCCCTCTTTTCTCTCTCATTACTTCAGTCTCTGGCCCTAAGTGACTCTGTTTTCTGCTTCGTGGTAGAAAAGTCGTTATTACAAATTTAAAAACTGAACTTTAGAGAAAATCATCCTAAAAACTCAGAGTTTTTAAAGCTCCTGTGTCAAAAAAACTGACTTCTGCAGCTTTAATCCATGTTTTAATGTTTCCTCCTCAAAAACAGACCTTGAGTTGTGTTTTGTTTCATTCACATGTTTGAGTCACACTTTATTATCAGTCTGTAACATCATGCTCTGTTCCACCTTGTGATGTCATCAAGTGGTACTTTTCAGCTCCTTTTCCCTGTAGTTGAGTCGAGATAAGTGGCTGTTCCAGGACTGAAGTTTTGTCCCCTCTGCCATTGCTGCCCTCAATAATGTGTAACTTTCTTATTGTGTGCTGTCTGTCTTGTCCTTGTGTATGATCAATGTTGTAATGTTTTCTCCATGTATGTACAGAGTTTGTGGAAACAAATTTCCCCTCGGGGACAATAAAGGTCTATCTATCTATCTATCTGAAATGATCCAGATGATTCTCGTGAAGGTGTGTGGAGAAGAGTGTAATATTCCAGACACAGTTGAAATGCTAGAGCGAGGCCCTGCAGTGTATAGTACAGTGTGGAGTAGTACTGTGCGTCTCAAAGGCTCTGTGTTCTGCTCATGTGTAAAATCTACATTCTCCTCGCCGCCTCGGGCTTTAGCTGCATCGCTAACGAAGCATCGCCATCGTCACGGCTCCCGGCGGCTCTTCGATTCAGCCGAGGTGAACGAGACTCAGAGAAACGAGTTTACAACGAGCACGAGACTTTTACTCCTGCCTCAGGAACAGGATTTAAACGAGAGACGTCTGAGTCTGACAAGAGATTTATGTCGACAAAACGACACGAGCAGAGATTTTGTGATTCTTCAGATCCATCAGATATGGATTAGTTTGGATCATCTGGTTTAGTCCTGGTTTAGTCCTGGTTTAGTCATGGTTCAGTCCTGATTTTGTTCTGGTTTAGTCCTGGTTTAGTCCTGGTTTAGACCTGGTTTAGTCCTGGTTTAGTTCTGGTTTAGACCAGGTTTAGTCCTGGTTCAGTCTTGATTTAGTCTTGGTTTAGTCCCGGTTTGGCCCCGGTTTAGTCCCGGTTTAGTCCCGGTTTAGTCCTGGTTTAGTCCTGGTTCAGTCTTGATTTAGTCTTGGTTTAGTCTCGGTTTAGTCCCGGTTTAGTCCAGGTTTAGTCCTGGTTTAGTCCCGGTTTGGTCCCGGTTTGGTCCTGGTTTAGTCCTGATTTAGTCCCTGGTTTGGACCTGGTTTAGTCCTGATTTAGTCCCTGGTTTGGACCTGGTTTAGTCCTGATTTAGTCCCTGGTTTAGTCCTGGTTTAATGGTGATACTTTTACTTGAGTATTTATTGCTCTGGGATCTGTACTTTTACTTGAGTACATTCTTCCATGTGATAGTTTTGAGTACTTTTTTGCTCAGTATCTGTCCTTGTACTTGAGTAGATCTGTCCTTGTACTTGAGTAGATCTGTACTTGTACTTGCTCCTGTTCGGTTTCACACTCCAAAGCGCAGTTCTCCTGACTCCCAGAGGAGGCGCTGTAGTTAAACTGTCTCTCTGGTGATGTGAGGCTCACTCACTGTCGTCAGGTGTAATATTCAAACACTCGTGTACAGACCTCGGCCTCGCTCGGTTCTGTCGTTTTGTGTTTTCAAGGCCACAGATCAGCGACGTTGCAGCAGCGTCACGTCGCTCTGAGGCTCTGAGGCTCTGAGGTGAAAACATTTAAACGTCGTATCTGCGTAAAGTCTCGTTCTGTCGGGGTTAATATCGTCGTTTTAAGATATTTAAAGGGACGGTGTGATGCAAAATCCACTTTCTCCCGGGTTATAAAACTTTCCTCGTTAAAAACACATCTGAAGAGGATTTACACGTCGTCCATGCATGTTTGAGTCATCTAGTGATCTCTCTCTTTACAGTTAGCCGTTAGCAGTACGACCTGATCTGTTATTTTGGTCAAATTTTGCATTTTTAAAACAATAAGAAGAAACATGGTCTAAATATGTTACATGTTACAGTTAATTTTATGAGCTAATGAATAAATAAACTAAATGAAAACCTTTATTTGAAGATGTTTGGTCTTTTATCGACACAAAAATGTGAAGAATATAACGAGTTTCTTATTAAAAGCTGCACTCTGTAACTTTTCTGTCTCTGCTCGTCTCCATGGAGATGTCATTACTTTGTGTAAATGCTCCACTGTTGCACATTTCTCCTCATCTCCATGGAGACGAGCGTGTGGCAGAAAAGTTACACAGTGCATCTTTAGGTAGAATTTTGCAATGAAATTATCACAAACTCTTAAAACTAGAGACGCAGGGGCTGGGTTAGTGGGCGTGTCTTGTGAAGTGGGCGTGTCTTGTACAGTGGGCGTGTCCTCTAAAGTGGCTGTGTTTTGTGAAGTGGGCGTGTCTTGTACAGTGGGCGTGTCCTCTAAAGTGGGCGTGTCTCATGGAGGTTTAACTCTTCAGAGACTTTTCTGCTCACGACACAAACTCGTGTGACTCATCCCAGTGTTGGTAGAACCAGACCCCCCCTCTCTCTCTCTTTCTCTCCTTTTTTCTCTTTCGCTCTCCCTCCAGCTCTCCTCTTTCCCTTCCACCCTGTCTCCCTCACCCCACTTTCCCTCTTCTCTTTTTGTTTCTTTCTCTCCCCTCTTTCCTCTCCCATTTCCAGCCTATCTCACTCAACCTTTTTTTTCTTTACCTCCAATCTCTCTCTTCTCTCTCTCCATTCCACACGTCTGCCTCCCTCCCCTCTCACCTGCTCTCTCTTTTTCCCCTTTTTCTCCCCCTCTCGTCTTTCTCTCTTCCACCATGTCTCCCCCTCCGCCTTTTTCTCTTTTCCGTTTCTCCCCCCCCCCCTCTTTCCTTTCTCACTTTCTCTCTCCCTTCCAGCCTGTCTCCTTCACCCACTCTCTTTTTCTCTTCCCATTCTCCCCTCTCTATCTCCTCTCTCACTTCTCTCTCTCTCCATTCCACCATGCCTGCCTCCCTCCCCTCACCCCTTCTCTCTGCTTTTCCCATTCTCCCACCATTTCTCTCCCTCCCCTCACTTTCACCTAGCCTCTCTCCCCCTCTCTTTCTCTTCTGTATCTCTCGTCACCCTTCCTCCCTCACACGTGCTCTCTCTTTTCCCCTTCTTTCTTCCCCTCTCTCTCTCAATTTCACCCTATCTTCGTCCCCCTCTTTCTCTCTCACTGTTATCTCTCTTCTTTCTACTCTCTGTCTCCCTCCCCCCCCCCCTCATCTCTCTATTTCTCCTTCTTCCACCTCTCCGTGCTCCCCTCTCTCTCTCTCTTTCTGTCTCCCCCTCCACTCTCTCTCTTTCTCTCTTTCCTCCCTCTTTTCTCTCATTAGTTCACATCTCTGGCCCTGACTCACCTCTGTGTCCTGCTGCTGTGGCAGAAAAGTCGTTAGAAACAAAGTGAAACGAAGGTTTAAAACACAGTGGAGCACTTCCTGTATCACCACTTGATGACATCACAAGGTGGAACAAAGCGTTTTTTTCAGTTTGAGAGCAGAACTCAGCCTGAATCTGCAGGTTTGTGAGTTAAACATGTGAATGAAACAAAAACACACAGCTCCAGGCGTTTGTGACGACATTAGAACATGACTTAAAGCTGCAGAGTCAGTTTTGTGTGACGTAGGACCTTTAAAGCTGCTGTACCTCATTTTCAGTTTATTACCGTATTTTCCAAACTATAAGTCGCACTTTTTTTCATAGTTATATGTGAAATATGTGGGTTTTTTTTCTTCATTATTTTTCATTTTTTGGCTGGTGCGATTTATACTTCAAAAAATACGGTTTATTATCGTCACTCGTCATTTTACTTTTCTCTCACACAGATTTTTTCAGAGACTTCAGATTCAGAGTCGGCTTCACAGTGGCGCTAACAACAACTAGCATGCTAACACACATGCGCACTTCCTGATTCTCGGAGGATAAAAGGCTTTATAATTAGACAACACACACAGCGGTCTCATTTCTACCTTAAGACCTGCTTAAACACGTTTTGCTCGACTCCACAACTAACAGGATACTTCCCCTTTAATACTGCGTAGTTTTTTTGAACTTAAAGGTTTTATGTTAAATAAACATATTACATCATTTATTCACTTCTTGTTTGTGTTTATTCACACTTCATTTCCTGTTTTGTGTTTGTTTATTCACTTCCTGTTTATTCACTTCCTGTTTGTTTATTAACTTCCTGTTTGTGTTTATTCACTTCCTGTTTGTGTTTATTCACTTCCTGTTTGCGTTTATTCACTTCCTGTTTGTGTTTATTCACTTCCTGTTTGTGTTTATTCACTTCCTGTTTGTGTCCCGTCAGGCGGGCCGGGTCGACGCCGTGGAGTGCACCCTTCCCAAAGACCTTCGCGGGCGCGACATTCGGACCGTCCCCATCGAGATGTTCAACTACTGCCTCCAGCTGGACGACGAGAACGGCGACGGAACGCGACCCGGCAGTGGACCCCCGTGTAGCCGTAGCAACGCCAACGCCAACGGAGACACGCCCCCCAGCGACAACGGCGAAGACTCCTCCCCGTCGAGTCCCGGCGGGGAGGGCACGACGGATTGCGTGCGGGCGAGGTACCGTCCCGTCAGCGTCCGCCGCGCCATCGGCACCGTGGTCATCGCCGGCGTGGTCTGCGGCATCGTGTGCATCATGATGGTGGCGGCGGCGGCGTACGGCTGCATCTACGCCTCACTCATGGCGAAATATCAGAGGGAGTTGAAAAAGAGGCAGCCGCTGATGGGAGACGGCGAGGCGGACGGCGAGGAGCGAGAGGAGAAACAGATCTCGTCAGTGGCTTAAAGGGGAGGAGCGAGAAACGGAGGAGTAACATTTAAAGGGCTCAAGAGGAGAGAGACGAGAACACGGTCACCACCAACAGATTCGCACGATTCGTCATTTATGTCGTGTTTTTATTTATTTAAGGCGCAGTGTGGAACTTTTCCCGCTTGACTCCACTGACGTGTTACTGCTTTTCCGGGAATGTTCCACAGTAGAGCTTTAAAAAGTCCAATATTACACAAAGTCGAGTTTTAATCCATGTTTTAATTATGTTAACGCCTCAAAAACCTGACCTGAGTCGCATTTGTTTCATTCACATGTTTGAGTCACACTTTATTATTAGTCTGTAACATCTACAAAACGCTCTGTTCCACCTTGTGATGTCATGAAGTGGTAGTTTTTAAGTGAACAGCTCAGGCTAAAGAGAGAGGAGGAGACGAGAGGAGGAGAGGAGAGGAGGAGAGGAGAGGAGGAGAGGAGACAAGAGGAGGAGAGGAGGAAAGAGGAGGAGAGGAGACAAGAGGAGGAGACAAGAAGAGGAGACAAGAGGAGGAGAGGAGACAAGAGGAGGAGACAAGAGGAGGAGAGGAGACAAGAGGAGGAGAGGAGACAAGAGGAGGAGACAAGAGGAGGAGAGGAGACGAGAGGAGAGGAGACAAAAGGAGGAGGAGACAAGAGGAGGAGAGGAGACAAGAGGAGGAGAGGAGACGAGGAAAGAGGAGGAGAGGAGACGAGAGGAGAGGAGACAAAAGGAGGAGAGGAGACAAGATGAGGAGAGGAGACAAAAGGAGGAGAGGAGACAAAAGGAGGAGACGAGACAAGAGGAGGAGAGGAGGAAAGAGGAGGAGAAAAGGGAGCAGCTCCTTTTACCTTTAGTTCAGTTGTAGTTTGGTGATTCCAGAGGCTGAAATGATCCAGATGATTCTAGTGAAGGTGGAGTTTAAAAACACAGTGGAGCACTTCCTGTATGACCACATGATGACATCACAAGGTGGAACAGAGTGTTTTGAGAGTCTAAATCTGCAGGTTTGTGTGTTAAACATGTGAGAATGAAACAAAACACGACTCCAGATGTTTGAGACGAGGAAACATTAGAACAGATCAGAAAAAAGCGTCACATTTCATATTTTTGCTTTTATTTCATTACCGAGTTTTTATGGCTCAAAAAAATCGATTTTTTCTTTGAGCTGAGTCGCTTTTCCGTAGATTTGACCAGTAACTTTAACATCAACGGCTTGTGTCAAAGGAGATAGTTTTAACATTCCAGGAAAAAAAATAACACCTCAGATACAAACAGGTGACTTTGTCCAAAAAAAGTCCCGTAATGCGTCTTTAAAAAGTCCCATATGGTACAAAAGAAGGTTTTAAGATTTGAGGAAATATTAGCAACTGAAATTTAAAAGAATCTGATTTGTAACGGTAGAAATAAAGTTTAGAGAGTCAATTTTAAACAGTCCAAATGTATAAATAAGATATAAACGCTAAATATGATAAACTAATCCAAGAATCCAACACATTTTAGAATAAATTTGTGAAAAAATGCAAGATTAGCAGGTTTAAAACAGTCCAGATCGGCCATTTTCTTATTTCCAGAGCACAGTATGTTGCTTTAATTACTGTAACCATGGCGATTTGCTAATTAAAACTCTGATTTTGAACTCCGAAATAGATTTTGGAGGTTTCCAGAGTGCTATAAAACCGCCGTTTCCTGGTTAAACACGTGTATTTTTGCCGTTAGTGTTGGCGCAGTACCCTGAATATTCATGTTTTTCCTCTTTATACTTGACACAGTAGTTTGCTGCTCAAATCCACTGCAGCGTTTCTCCGCTCGTCCCTGGATCCCGCCCACAGGACTCCTACTCGGACATTACATTACAAGGCCCACAGTGCAGCGTCCTGGCAGAGGAGCAGAGTTTTTGGCTCGGACTCGTTTAAAAACATATCATTTTAGGATTTAGAGCCAGTGTCGGGAAGTAACTGAACAAAAAGAAGTAGAATACAATAGTAATTATGAGGAAAAATACAGTTAGTTTAGTGAAATCTACAGAGTACACGCACTGTTTGAGCCACAGACTGTTTATATAAGTGGACAGAGCTAACCCGCTAGCTGCTGCGCTACAAACAGGAAGTGATCATGTGCGCACTTCCTGTTTGGTCTTAAATGTTCGTATTAACCCTCTACATGATCCTGGGGTTTTTATTTCACGTCTGTGTCTGTAAATCAACATATGAACATTAATAACAGACACATCAGGTCCTTCTCTCCCCGACGTCGCTCCTGTTAGCGTTAGCAACAGGTTTGATTGACAGTGTTGCTAAGGGCCCGCTCCCTGCTAAACTAGTGGTGGGGGCGGGAAGGGGCGTTACCTTCAATCAACCTCGCACCTGATTGGCTCTTTGGTTGCTATGATACTCACGGTTGAAAGTCTGCTCCAAATTAGCCGCTGTAAGTGCTAGTTTCGAAAAGCTTAAATAAAATTTTTTCCCCAAAAATAAAAAAAAAAATAAAAATAAAAATAAAAAAATAAAATAAATAAAAAAAAAAAATAAAAAAATAAAAAAATTAAAAAGTTTTAATTTTATTTAAATTTTTTGTAACTGGATCAGATGGGACGACAAAGCTCTGACGTGTTTGGAAACGACTCCATTTTGCTTCTAAAATTTGAGCAATTATTGATTTTTCTGATCTTAATAATTGTCGATTAACCTAATACGGCCTGTCACAGTGACTCGATATATCGCTACAGAGGAATATCGCAATAAACGATAATATTGACACTCCTTTATATCACTAATACAACAAAATTTAACAGAATAATCCCAATAAAACGTTTTTCATTCGTTTCATTTAAATAAACTGAAAAAGAGATGAACTGATCCAATACTGGGATCAAATATCGACTTCCAAGTATCGGTTCATTCGATATCCTGGTACACATCTATAAACAAGTCCAGCACGAGGCTTCAGCGTTTACGTCACATTCACAGGGCAAAAAAAGTTTAACAGTCGTAGAAAAAAAAAGACAGTGTAATACAGTTTATATTTGAAATTCTGCACATGGAGCTTTTGTTTTCGGGGCTTTGTGCAAGAGTTTAGAGACATTACAAACAAAAGGGACTGAAATACAACGAATTTAAATGAGAAAATGTACAAAAATGACGCTAGTCCACTTCTTTACACAGTCTGTGGTCTTAATCTCACAAATTAAACTTCAAACTGCAAGATTTTAGAGGGAAAAACATAAAACTTTGCTGTTATAGTGAAGCAGGTGAGATTTTTCCCTCAGAACAAACAGTGAAACAAACATAAATCTGTTTAAATGAAGCTGGTCGTGTTCAGACGTGTCAGGACACGACACAAACTGCATTTTAACGAGCGCGTTCAGGATTCTGGGACTCGAAACACTTCAGAGTATTCCTCCCATCGAGGTTTTCCGGTTTAAGGAAAAGCTAATGGGAATTTTCAGGAGACTTTCAGGGATTTTCCGTGCTCACGCAGGTGTCAAATGAACCACTAGAGGGAGTATTCTGTACATAGAGGCGAGACGGCTTCAGGTCGTGGTTCTCAAATGTGTTAAATCCACATCTCTCTCCTCCTTAAAGGTGCAAGGCGGGACTTTTCACGTCTCCACGGAGATGTCGTCGCGTGGCCTGGATGCACGTTCCACAGTACGGCATTATTGAAAGTAGAATTGGCGATTTTACGCAAACACTTCGTAAAAAAAACGGCTGGTTTTGGACTGGTTTGCGTCACTCCCTCGTTTCCATGGACACGTTTAATGCCGTACTGCGGGGTATTCCAGGCTGAGCGATGACGCGAGCAGAAAAGTCCCGCGGTGCGTCTTTAACCTCTTCAAAGCCAATGGTCCGATCAGATCCAGGACCCAAACCTTCACCTCTGCCTCGTTTGGTTTCTTCCAATGATCTCCATGAACTTTATCAGCAAAACTTTGGGACCAAGGCGTCGCTGCTTTGATTTCACGAACTTTGGAACGAGAATAATTTACAAAAAACGACGCAAAACCGGGACTTCCGCCTGATCCTTGACGCTCGTCCTGGAGAGGTCCTGTTCTTCTCCCAGAGCATGTTCTTCAAGTGGACTTTTGGTTTCAAGGCTGCCTCAAACACATCGAACAAACGAACAAAATGAACCGCCGGGACGCAGAATCTTTGAGTATTTTTGACGGTTTGCTACGACAGCATGGAAGAACTATATCTACAAGAGTCATCTAAGGACGATTAACCAGCACTTTACTTTTCTGTCTGCAACGTTTTAATGTTTGTTTTGAGCAGAGGAAGCGGAGGTGGGCGATATCGACAGAACTTTAATTATCTCGACGCTCAGAACAATAAATAAGATCCTATTGGTGCGGTCCAGAAGAAACGAGCAAAAAAAGGAAACGACTCCATTTTGCTTCTAAAATTTTAGCGATTATTGATAATTCTGACCTTAATAATCTTGAGAATTGTCGATTAACCAAACACGGCCTTTCACGGTGACTCGATGTATCGCGACAGAGAAATATCGCGATAAACGATAATATTGAAAACGACTGAAACAACAACAATAAAACAGGAAAATCCTAGTGAACCATTTTTAAATCAACCGTTTCACTTAAATAAATTAAAATGAACCAATGATTAGCCACAGAAAAAGAAATAAACTAATACAATACTGGGATCAGATATCGACTTCCAAGTATCGGTTCAGTCGATATCCCGGTTGGACATTTAAACTGATGTAATGAGACTTTTTCCTGGTTGTTTTCGGCCCAGAAAATGTCAGAATGTTTGGACTTTTATTCATACAAAGTTGTTGAGATGAACAGCTCCGTAAAGACGTCTGGATCAGTTTTGACTTATTTTATTTTTGTTTTAAAGAAATAAATACAGTTTTCAGTCTTTGCTCTGGTATCGGTTGGTATCGGGATCGACAGACACGTAAAGTAAAGCCATAGAATCGGTATCAGAACTGAAAAAGCTCAAATCTTACTGTATTACCACTAAAACGACAAAAATCTCCAATCCTACTAAGTAATACTTTTGTCATCCCTGAAAAATAAACCGTTTTAACACAAACGTTAGCATCTATATCCTCGTTTCCACCGGTTCACTTTGTAGCGGATCATTACGAGCCGTAAACGTCTCTGTCTAAACTGAACCCCGTGCCGCCTCGTTTGAGGGTCTGAGCGCTGACTCCACCTCGCGATAAACCGCCATGTTTCCAGTTACGGTAAAACGAGCAAAGAGGTGACAGAAACGCAGGAAAAGCTGACGATTAACTGGAAGAAGTTTAGTGTTTGAGTTCGCTTTAGCTTTAGCATTAGCTTTAGCATTAGCTTTAGCATTAGCTTTAGGAACATCTCACAGTGCCACAAACTTGGAATTATTAATCAATTAAACTTTATTTACAACACTTAAGGCGACCAGTGTGCTTTCGAATAAAACCAAACACGATAATATCAGTAAAAAAAAGTGTTAAAACCCGGGTGAATAAATACTTTTTGAGTCTTTTGTGAATCTGTGAGATCAGCCTTATGATTTCAAGTATAATTCAGATTCATTTTGAGTTTATTACCGTATTTTCTGGAGTATAAGTCGCTCCTGAGTATAAGTCGCACCCCCCAAACTATGAAAGTGACACTTATAGTCCAGAAAATACGGTAATTAGACCCGGCCACGACTCGTTTGGAGGGAGCCGCTCCACAAACCCGCTCCAACACCCCCCAAAAGAACCGTACCAGTGGAAAAGAGGATTATTAGCCCCGGTATCGACGTTTTGGTAAAATATCGCCCACCTCTGTGCTGGAAAATGCATCTGAAGATCGTTTTAAGCTCGAGAGACAGTTCACCAGATACGACGCTGCTATTTCACATAAAACACCAGACGTATTTTGACTCGTCCCACCTATTTTTGCATCTAAATGTGTCTGTAATATGCAATGGAAGTCGTGTGTGTCATTACGTGTTCATATTGTCAAGCTGTTGTGTGTAAAACTCACGTAAATGGTTCTAGTTTTTTAAGGGTGCGTTCATAGCCAAAGCCTGAGAGATTCCCCACGATGTTCCTGGATGTTTGCGTCGGGTTTTCGTCGAGTACTGATCCTCTACGAGTAAAACGGCCGGTCCCTGATCTCAGTTTGTAGATGCTAGAGGCTAAAAGCTAAGATCTATACTCACATGTTGGTATTTTACAATATTAGACTCCTCCCACATTTCTCCGTCCAAGTGTTTGCTGTCGACCTCCTACCGAACCACGTCGGCTTTAGTTGTGTTCTGTGTTTTCAGGTCCGTCTCGTTATTTTTGAAAACGATAACGCGCCGGATGCACAGACGGAGTTTAGCCAAAAGGTTTAACTGTGAAATGAACAAAGGAAACGCTGTATTTTCTGGAGTATAAGTCGCAACAGCCAAAAAACGCACGATAATAAAGGAAAATAAACATCTATTTCACATATAAGTCGCACCTGAGTATAAGCCGCACCCTCCAAACTATGAAAAAAGTGTGATTTATAGTCCAGAAAATACAGAAAATATGTTAGATTTGTGTTTATGTCACAATAACATATTTTAAAGCACGATATATCGCTTTATTACGATAAACGATACCATTAAACCTGCTTTTAAGATTAAAATTTAACAAGAAAATCCCAGTGAAACATGATTTTCACAGTGAAAATTAGCCATAAGATCGACTTATTCAACCCTCTACAGCTCAAATCTTATTGTATCGCAACTAAAACTATAAAAATCTCCCAGTTTTTGCAAATAAACTGTTCCCACGATAAATATTAAGCCCAAAATGTGTTTCCATGTTTCATTTACAGAACGATGTCGATAGTCGTGGTTTATATTTAGTTTATGGTGACGAGCCTCATTAAAAGTAAGATTTTACCTTTATAAATCTGACATAAATGAAAATATTAAAGATTGACCAAACATCTGTCACTTTACCTGCGTTTTAAAGAGTCTCTGCATCGTCTCCTGGGGGAACCTCATCCACTTGTTTTGTCTCAGTTTGTGCTGAACTCAAATAAAGATTTACCCAGTTATTTTTACCTGCAGAACGCTTCAGTTTGTGTCGTTGTTTTCATTTTTATTACACCTCGATTAGCTTTACCTGGAATGTTCCACAGTTTGGCATTAAACTGGTCTTAATCTTGCTTTTACTCAGTTTTTATTGATGACATAAACATAAAATAATCCTTCAGAAACATACAGGGATGGGACGATAAACAGAAATATCATTCATTGTAGTTTACCCGGGGCCGGGTCGCGGGGGCAGCTCTAAACAGGGACTCCCAGACTTCCCTCACCCCAGACACGTCCTCCAGCTCCTCCAGTGATATAATCACCAATCACAATTATTTTGGATATGATAATCAACACAGGCCGACTCTGAGCTCGCCTCTACACGGATCTGACCTGTAGCTTGGTCTGGTGCTGCCACCTGCTTCTCCGACACCCCCTACCAGAAAAGTGACATAGTGCAGCTTTAACATGTTCGTTTTTTTTACTGGATAGGTTAATGGAGTACAGATTATTTTATTTTTATTTTTTTTATTTTACTATACTTTTTATTATTTATTTAATTTTACTTTATTTATTTATTTATTTAATTTTACTTTATTCATTTATTTAATTTTACTTTATTCATTTATTTAATTTTACTTTATGTATTTATTTAATTTTACTTTATTTATTTATTTAATTTTACTTTATGTATTTATTTTATTTTACTTTATTTATTTATTTTATTTTACTTTATTTATTTATTTATTTTATTTTACTTTATTTATTTATTAAATTTTACTTTATGTATTTATTTTATTTTACTTTATTTATTTATTTTATTTTACTTTGTTTATTTATGTATTTAATTTTATTTTATTTATTTATTTAATTTTACTTTATGCATTTCTTTAATTTTACTTTATTTATTTATTTATTTTTACTTTATTTATTTATTCATTTGTATTATTGCTAGTTTTTTGCTAAAATGAAACCAGAAGCTGTATCATAAATAATGGAATAAAACTCTGCAGGTTCCATTAGATTAAATTCTTCTGACTGAAATAAACCGATTTTAATAAAAGAAATGTTCCATAATGTCACAAAACGCTGATGATTCATGTGAAACTGGGATAATACGAGTCTCTTGAGTCTCTAGCGCCCCCTGTAGGTCAGAGGTTAAACTCCGTCTGTGCGTCTCTTGAGTCTCTAGCGCCCCCTGTAGGTCAGAGGTTAAACTCCACCTGTGCATCTCTTGAGTCTCTAGCGCCTCCTGTAGGTCAGAGGTTAAACTCCGTCTCTCGAGTCTCTAGCGCCCCCTGTAGGTCAGAGCTTAAACTCCTGTGCGTCTCTTGAGTCTCTAGCGCCCCCTGTAGGTCAGATAAAGTGACGTGGATAGATCAGACCCTGTTTTTTTAGATTCTACGTGTGAATAAAGACACATTCTAGTTTGTTACTGAAACTCACAGAAGCCGAGGTCAGAGCGGGAGAGGTCAGAGGTCAGGGGTCAGGGGTCAGGGGTCACTCTGAGTTTGATGATGACATAATGCAATCTGTGTGTTTTATAAGCATCGACTTCAATAAAACATATCACTCTGACGTCTGAGGAGAGTCTGGTCTGGAGCATTTCAACATCAACATTTTCTATTTATATTTAAAAATGTTACACAAAAATAATATAAACTAAGCTCATCCTCCTTTTTCTACTCTTCCTTTTCCTCCTCCTCCCTCCTCCTGTTCTTTTTCATCCCCCTCTCCTTCCTCCTCCTCCTCTTATCTTTACTGAACTAAAAGTTAAAACAGTTGAAAACTCCCACTTGATGACATCACAAGGTGGAACAGAGCGTTTTGTAGATGTGACAGACTAAACGTGTGAGTGAAACAAACCCGACTCAGGTCTGTGTGTTTGAGGAAACGTCAGATCACGGAGTAAATCTCAGAGTCAGTGTGTGATACAGGAGCTTTAAGATGAGGACTGTTTGGACTCGGTCTCTGCTTCTTTTCGTTGAGTTACAGGTGAAGTGGGATCAGTGTCTTGCCCAATGACACAAAAACAGCTGGAATTTGGTCCAAACTAAGACAATTTCAGCTGCATCTGACCCAGAATTTGGTCTATAATAAATATTTTAGTCAGAAGTTTCAAACTGGAGGATTATTTTATCTGATGACACATTTAAGACGAATAAACCCCAAAAAAACCCTCCTCATGTCCAGGAATCGAACCGGGAACCCTCTCGACGTGAGGTGAGGGTCAGACTGAAATGATCCAAAAACCTTCATGATCAGACGAGTCTCTGTGGATCAGAGACAGACGCCGCTGCCATGACGACCACGACTTCAACTTTTTATTTCTGTTTTATCTTTAAAAACCTTCAGTTTTATCGTCGGCTCTTTCACGTCTTTCTCCTCTGCTCACTCTAAACTGTCCTTTTGTACTGGATTATGAAACGATTATTGTGTTTTACATGAAGATGAGAGATCATGAGGAGGAGGAGGAGGAGGAGAAGAGAGAGGAGAAAGAGAAGGAGGAGATCGCTTATAAACACAGGAAATAACAATTATTGCGTCATAAATAAAGATAAGAAATGTTTCAAGAGGAGGAGAAGGTAGAGCAGAAGAAAGAGGAGGAGGATGAGGAGAAAGAGGAGGTGGAGGACGATGATGAGGAGAAAGAGGAGGTGGAGAAGGAGGAAGAGGAGGAAAAGGAGGAGGAGGAGGAGGAGGAGGAGATGATGAGGAGGAGAAGAGAGGAGAAAGAGGAGGAGGAGATCGCTTATAAACGCTGGAAATAACGATTATTGTGACATAAATGAAGAAAAGAAATGTTTCAAGAGGAGGAGAAGGTAGAGCAGAAGAAAAAGGAGGAGGAGGATGATGAGGAGGAGAAAGAGGAGGTGGAGAAGGAGGAAGATGAGGAAAAAGGAGGAGGAGGAAGAGGGGCATGAGGAGGGTGATGAGGAGAAGATGAAGGAGACAGAGAGTGCGGAGAAAGAGGAGAATGAGAAGGAGCTGGAGAAGAAGGAGAAGGATGAGGAGGAGAGGATGGAGAAGGAGGAGGGAGAGGAGAAAGAGGAGAAGGAGAAGAAGGACAAGGAGGAGGAGAAGGAGGGGGGAGAGGAAAAGGAGGAGAAGGAGAAGAAGGACGAGGAGGAGAACATGGAAGAGAAGGAGGGGGAGGAGGAGAGGAAGGAAAAAGACGGAGAGGGAGGAGAAGGAGGAGAGAAGGAAGAAGAGGAGAAGAAGAAACAGGAGGAGGTGAAGAAGAAGAACTCAGTGGTGGAAGTAGTCGATGCTGTTACTTAAGTAAAAGTATCACATGAGAAAATCTACTTCAGTAAAAGTATCAAACTTTAAAAATGTACTTCATGAATAAAAAGTCAAAGTATTTCACAGATTTTGAGTTTTATAAAACTTCAAATGTGGAGATTTTAATTAAAGATTTGAGCTGAATTTTGTTCAACAGAAACAATTAAATTTTTTTTTTCCACCTGTTTTTATTTGTATATTTTAGTTTTTGTTAAAAAATAAACCTCAGACCTCAATACTTTTACTTTTCCTGTTTATAAATGTAGTAGAGTAGAAAGTACAGATACTGCTCTCAGATGTACTCAAATAAAAGTAAAAGTACACACTGTAAAATGTACTTCAGTAAAGCTCAGACACATAAATGTACTGCACTTTATACTTTTACTCGGTTCCTTTGTGCTAAACTCCGAGGTGAACGCAGAGACACAGTGACACCTGGTGGTCACACAGAGAATTACACAAAACACTCCTGCTACTACAAACCAGCCGAAGAAACCGACCGAAACACCGGAGCCGGCGCGAATTCTGTGATCACGTGTGACTCTTCGTTGCCATGACGACGAGTTCACGACACAAATCCAAAAAAAATCACCTTCGCTTTTGCAAAACGCTCACGAACAACACAACAAAACCAGCAGAGTGTCAGAAAAAACAGCAAATACGACCGGAACAAAAAGCATTTTCGACCTCGTGGCTCAAACGAAGACGAAAGAAAATCAGGAAATGAGCGAAAACTTCAGCATAAAACAGCAGCAGGTTCGTTAAAGGTCAGCAGCTCGTTTATATGTGTGTGACAGACAAAAACAGCGACGAGCAGCAGGTTAAAGGGGCGGTCCTACCTGCGGCGATGGCGGTCTTCTTCCCCGCCGTCACGGTCACGGTGGTGCTGGAGACGACGATCCGTCCGGCTGAAGAAACACAAAACAACAGAATAAATATGAGTTTATACTGTGATCGGAAAGTGTGAGGAGGAAGAGAATCGTACGACAGAGCTGCACTGTGTGAGTCCGGGGTCAAAGGTCAAAGGTCAAAGGTCACAGTTTAAATCATGAAGAACATTTTAGAACAAGTTTAGTTTTTGTTAAAAAATAAACCTCAGACGTTTCAGCAGGTTTCACACAATAAAAAATACTTTTACTTTTCCTGTTCATACATGTAGTAGAAAGTACAGATACTGCTCTGATGTACTCAAGTAAAAGTAAAAGTACACACTGTAAAATGTACTTCAGTAAAGCTCAGACACATAAATGTTTACATGAGTACTGTAGGAGGAGGAGGAGAAGAAGAAGAGAGAGAAGGAGAAGAAAGAGGAGAAGGAACAGGAGGATGAGAAGAAGATGGAGGATGAGAGGAAGAACAAAGAGGAGGAGAAGGAAGAAAAGGAGGAGAAGGAGAAGTAGAAAGAGGAGGATAAGGAGGAGAAGAAGAAAGAAAAGGAAGAGGAGGATGAGAAGAAGGTGAAGAAGGAGGAGGAGAAGGAAGAGGAGAATGAAAAGAAGATGAAGGAAGAGGTGGAGAAGAAGAAGAAAGAGGAGGTAAAGGAAGAAGAGGAGGATGAGAAAAAAGGAGGAGGAGAAGAAGAAGAAAAAGGAGAAGGAGAAGAAAGAGAAGGAGGACACAGAATAAGACGACATGGACACAGAGGGAGGGCATCTGACACAGGGACAGATCATGTTTGTGCAAATCTGAACCACAGTTTTCACTCAGAATGACCAGACGTTTTATTTGTGGATAAAATGATGGTTCTTCTTCTGATTTGTGTTTTTTCTGATTTAATTTGTTGATTGTGCAGCTCTGTTGTACCGAGTCTGAATCATAAACATCAAAACTGTAGAGATTAAATCTGAAAATGTTAAAAATGAGACAGAGCAGCTGAAACTGAGCAGGTGACGAATTAAAGCCATGCAATTATCTGAGAGCCTCATGCCTCTGCTGCCAACGGCCTCGATTATACAACCAGACGAGAAACCAGACGAGAAACGAGAAACCAGACGAGAAACCAGACGAGACGCCAGACGAGAAACCAGGAGGTTAAACAGGAATAAATTGACAAAATGTCGTCTTGAAAATAGAGGATTAAAGATTAAACTCAAACATGAATCACTCCAAATACAACTTTAGAGGAAAATGAGAAGAAACGACGAGAACCTGGAGAAACATCTGAACAGTTTGAAGAACAGGGAGGATTTAACTTGTACAACCTGGATTCATTCAGTTACAGATGTTTTATCGCTCGCCTCTCCACACACCTGACCTGTAACGCGGCTTGGCTCCATGGAGACAGATCAGTTCATCTTTAAAGACCCACATCTGATTTAAACATGAATCTTAACTCTGTCTTATCTGCTGTAGATGTCGAGTTCAAAGCCGAGCGCGATGCCGACGGTTACAGAGAGAGTGACGTCATCCACAGTGTCACTTCCTGTTTGTGGCGCGGCGGCGGCGGCGGCGAGCGCGTTAGCTACATCTGTGCTTACAAACCCGAACGAAAACTGTGTAAGTTCAGAGTAAAGACGAGTTTCAAAACAGGCGCATGCAGAAAATGTAGAACTAAAGTGAAGAAAAGAGGCGCGACTGTTATTTTTATTAATATTTTAAAGAAGCTGAACAAACAGAAGAAGCTTCATGCCAAGAAATGAACCGTTTCCTCTACCCTCCTCCCCCTCCTCCTCATCCTCCTCTTCCTCCTCTTCCTCTTCCTCCTCCTCTTCGTTAACCTCCCTGCGCTCTCTCACTCCCTCCTCTTCCTCCGACTCGGTGTCCACCTCCTCCGAGCTCAAGGTGGCGCTATAGTCGGCCTCGTAGTCCCTGAACACGTCTGAACAACGACAAAACTGTGACAAAACTGTGACAAAACAAAACGACTCACGTCAGGCACAAACGTGAAAATGTGGAAGGGTCAGTGGGTTTAAAATGGTCCAAATAAAATAAAACTAAAAAATAAATAAATAAATGATTAAATAAAAAATACAATAAAATTATAATAAAATAAAAAATAAACAAATAAATATAATTAAATAATAAAGAAAGAAAAAATATACAATAAAATAAATAATAAAAGAAAATAAATAAATAAATAAAAGAAAAAAGAAATAAATAAAAAAAAAAAAAAAAAATATATATATATATATAAAATAATAATAAAATAAAATACATACATACACACATACATACATGTACATAGATTGAAATATATCTTACAAACAGTGAGTTAGTTCACAGGGAAAGACAAGAACAGATCATTCCTCCGTCAGACAGGGTTAGTACATGCAGATTAGTATTTTGTTCATGTTTAAAGGCGATGCACCGATACGATACTGGTGTGGAATATCGGCATCGATACTGAAATATCACCTGGATCAGGTATCGGTGCCGTGATATTGGTTGAGTCGATATTATGGCCTTTAATTGGATGGAATACGACGATTTACAGACGACGATTTACCGATTTGACCCAGAACGAAAAACGTGATGTGAGGATCTTTTATCCACACACCTGCTCCTGTTTTAATGTTTTATCTGGACTTTTATCCACTTTTCCATTTGGACTTGTGTTTTAAACAGGGCACCCATGAAACAACTGTATAAATTCCTTCATTGGTGTCGTTTAATATCAGCGCTTGATACTTAAAGTCAAAGCATCTTTAAAGTTGAGTTTGAGCTGGTGAGACGCTCGTTGTACCTCTGGAATCCTGTCGGGGCATGTAGTACACGAACTGTCCAGCAGGGTTCTCAGCCGCTCGACGATACCACAGAGGAAACTGATCCAACGAGAAGAGATTCTCTTTGTCTGAAGACGTCAGGAAAGACCTGAAGAGAAAAAAACAGAGAGTAAAGACCTGAAGAGAAGAGAAAAAACAGAGAGTAAAGACCTGAAGAGAAGAGGAAGAAACAAGAGAAAGAGAGAGGAAGACCTGAAGAGAGAGAGAAAAAACAGAGAGTAAAGACCTGAAGAGAAGAGAAAAAAACAGAGAAAAGAGAGAGTAAAGACCTGAAGAGAAGAGAAAAAACAGAGAGTAAAGACCTGAAGAGAAGAGGAAGAAACAGAGAGTAAAGACCTGAAGAGAAGAGAAAAAACAGAGAGTAAAGACCTGAAGAGAAGAGAAAAAACAGAGAGTAAAGACCTGAAGAGAAGAGAAAAAACAGAGTAAAGACCTGAAGAAGAGAAGAGGAAAAACAGAGAGTAAAGACCTGAAGAGAAGAGGGAAAAACAGAGAGTAAAAGACCTGAAGAGAAGAGGAAAAACAGAGAGTAAAGACCTGAAGAGAAGAAAAAAAAGAGAGAGAGAGTAAAGATCTGAAGAGAAGAGAAGAGAAAAACAGAGAGTAAAGACCTGAAGAGAAGAGAAAAAACAGAGAGTAAAGACCTGAAGAGAAGAGAAAAAACAGAGAGTAAAGACCTGAAGAGAAGAGAAAAAACAGAGAGAGTAAAGATCTGAAGAGAAGAGAAAAAACAGAGAGTAAAGACCTGAAGAGAGGAGGAAGAAACAGAGAGTAAAGACCTGAAAAGAGAAACAGCCTTCATCCCTGCTTTCAGGTTTAATTCTGTGTGTGCTTTGTGCTGTTGGAGTCTATGTTCTCTCACGTTCACCTGCTCGTCTCCATGGAGATAGAAAAGTTAAAGCCACACTTTATAATCTTCCATGTAAAAAAAAATCATCTCTGTGGAGCCACGGAGCAGGTGAAGTTCAGAGTCGGGTCACGAGAAATAAAAGTGTTTATTTTACAGGTCAAAATGTTGCACAGTGGAGCTTTGTCTTCCTGAGCTGAGTTTGTTCTGAGTTTGTTCACTCACTTGGAAACTCTGCTCTCGACCCCGGTGTATCTCTGGACCCTCATCAGGCCCGAGCGAGTCCCCAGGAACGCCGTCTCCACTCCGACATCGACGCTGAAGACCAAACATAAAGAAACAAGGTGAAAACTAAACTAAGAGGCTGCAGGCAGTAAATTAAATAATAATTAAATACAAAAAAAGGTCAAAACATACAAACTTATAGAGGACATTATGACTTAAGCGTGTTCATTCAGAAAAATCATAATTTGCTCATTCTTTTTGATGATTTGTTTTAATAATGTTAATAATGTCACTGTCTGTTATATAAAAAAGATCTTTTCATTTGTGTTTTAGAGAAAGTGCAAGAAACGATCGTGATACAACAATTATTATCATCAGAGACACAGTTTTCTAATGTGAAGTGAATTAGAGTCGGTGCAGCTGAAGTGCAGCATGATCACTTCCTGTTTGGGACACGGTGGCTAACAGGTTAGCGACATTCTTTTATATAAACAGTCTGTCAGGGGTTGGTGACCTTTAACCCCCAAGAAAACACTGGGAGCAGCAAATACTTTCTGGCATCTAAAATGAAGATAACACTGTATTTATTGTTTTGTTTTTTACCTTTACACTTTGTATAAACTATCGTGTGTTTCTTATTAAATCCATGACGCGCTGCAGAGACGTTTGCTCCTCTGCACAGCGTCTGTAAATCTGCACAAAGTCACGCTCATGTTTGTGCAGGACTGTAGCTTTGTCTGAGGCCTGAGCACTGCTTGTTTTAACATAGTTCATGGTGGAGAAAAGCTGCTCATAGACATGTGGATTTGAACATCCACACGACGAGAAATGGAGATTTCCCGATAAATGCACAGCGTTTTGGCGGCTTTTTGTTGTTTGGCTTCTGCGAGTGTGACGCTTCATTTGACCAATGAAAAATAATCAAATATCATTTTATTTTAATATTTCAAGATCTCAATAATGTTCCAATTTAAACTACAATTTAAAAAAAGAACTAACACAAAAAATACACTTCAATTAAATACTTAAATAATTTATTTTCCACGCAGAGCCACAGTGTGAGGATAAAAGAGCCTGAGCTACAGTATGTGATCGTTATTATTATGATTTATTTATTTTCATAATCGACTCGTCACAGTTCGTTGATCATTGCAGCCTTAACAACGAGTGACATATTAAAGTCATTTAAACCGTACTCACCCAGAGGCGTTGAGCATGAGCGCCGTCCAGTACGCCTCCATCGGAGCCGTGACCACGGCGTCAAACAGAGTCTGAGACAACAACACCATGTCACCTGTTTAAACAAAAACTATTAGATTTACACAGTGTGAGACATAAACCTGCTGCATTTAACAGATCAAAGCTAAATATCCTATCCTCCTCCAGGTCCTCAAAATGGCGCCTATAAACAGAAAACCCATGAGTAGTTGTTGCTGAGTCTTACATTCGAGATCCGGCTCTTTCCCGGTGAGGTATCGCACCACGGCCTGAAGCTGAGTGAGTTTACGATGAGCAGGGTCTATGTCCGTCTCACAGTACGTCCTACAAAAAAAACACAACGTTAACGTCTGAACATCGAGAACGTTCAGAACGATCTGAATTCAGGAGCCGGATCTGCAAGACGTTCTTTCATATACAGTTACACCGGTGTATTTTCTGTTTCAAACTAAAGTCAAACTGTTTAAACTGCTGAAAAAGGGAGAAAAGGGGAAGAAGAAAAAAGGAAAAAAAGATGGGGAAAAGAAGGGAAGGAAAAAATACAAAATAAAAGAGTGGAAACCCAAACTGTTTCTTTATCTCCTTTACATGTTTCTGTCTCTTGTCAAGTCCTGTTACGTTTTGTACTGTTTTGTATGAAATTTGTAAAAAAAAAAAAAGGTCAAATATCGGCCTAATATATCGACAAACCAGTATATCGGTTTATCTGCCCGTCAATGACAAAAACTCAACTGAGCGACTGTCAAAGGTCAAGACCGAGATGAATCACACTGAAGATTTACTACAGAAAAAGCCCAGTGTCAGCAGAGTGAGGCCCTCTTCTTATCCATGTGTATGAGAGGGGCCCCGTGTGAGGTTTCCTGTCCCGGGCCCCCACATTTCCGTCCTGCGGGTGGATGACACATGCACAGGTTTGTTTGTTCGTTCGTTTTAAAGTGATACTGACCACTCGTTGGTGATGGTGAGATCGGGGCCGTTTAAGTCGTGAAGGCCTGAAAACAAAACGGAAATTAGGAATAAATAAAATACGTATGTACTTTAGACTGTATAAAGAAGTGGATTGAGCGACTGCGACGTCACCCACAGCGTTCGGCTCCAAATGAAGCTAATCAAGGATAGCAGGTTTAGCGGCTAATCTGGAGCAGAGGTCGGATCATGAGTATCGTAGCAACCAAAGAGCCAATCAGGAGCGAGATGGTTGGAGGTAACGTCCACTCTCGCTGCACCGCTGGTTTAGCATAGAGCGGGCCCTTAGCAACGCTGTCAATCAAGCCTGTTGCTAACGCTAACGGGAGCGACCTGGAAGGAAGGCGTCTGATTTGTCTGTTTTTAATGTTCATATCTTGATTTACGAACATTTTAAGACCAAAATGACAGATAGAGTTTTTCAACAGAAAGTGAACTGGAGCCAGAATATCGCCCATGACCACTTCCTGTTCGGAACGCGGTGGCTAGTGCGTTAGCTACGTCCGTTTACATGAACAGTCTGTGATTTGTACCTTCTTCAATGGAGACATTTCCCATGAACATGTATTTTCCGAATCCTTCAGTCAACACGATCCCCAAACTGTAACCAAGGAAACGTCAGTCGCATCAATGATTTAAACGTGTGTAAAATATAAGAGTAAAATGGAATAACTTTAATTATAATGTTGTATTTTTATCTTTTTGGTAAGTCTGACACTGACCTGAAGGGCGTTTCGTTGATGACGGTGTAGTAGTAATTGTTCCGGAGAAACAAGACTCTGAGCTGCAAGAAAATGAAACAACAGATATAAACAGATAAAATGAAATGCTAAATAGTGTCTGGTTTAGTCCTGGTTTAGTTCTGGTTTAGACCTGGTTTAGTCCTGGTTTAGACCTGGTTTAGTCCTGGTTTAGACCTGGTTTAGTCCTGGTTTAGTCCTGGTTTAGTCCTGGTTTAGTCCTGGTTTAGTCCTGGTTCAGTCCTGGTTCAGTCCTGGTTCAGTCCTGGTTCAGTCCTGGTTTAGACCTGGTTTAGACCTGGTTTAGTCCTGGTTTAGTCCTGGTTTAGACCTGGTTTAGACCTGGTTTAGTCCTGGTTTAGTCCTGGTTCAGTCCTGGTTCAGTCCTGGTTCAGTCCTGGTTCAGTCCTGGTTTAGACCTGGTTTAGGCCTGGTTTAGGCCTGGTTTAGGCCTGGTTTAGTTCAGGACTAAGGTTTAAGTTTCATTTTATGATGATTTTTTTTTTTTTTATTTGTTGTTTTGTGATTTTAATGTCTTTCTTATTCTGTAAAACACTTAAAACTTTTGTCCAGTGAGAATTTTATTTTTCTTTTGCAATACCAAATAAAAAAATAATGAAATCCACAGTTATTATTAAAATAAGCTGATATTACAACATTCCTGCCACACACATGTTTCTAAACACAGTGTAAAGTTTGTAAAAGTCTCACCCCTTTATCCACCGACGCTCTCACGTCTAAAGTCAAAGCCCCGGTCTCTCCCGTCACCATCGACGTCCTCAGCTGAAAAATGAACAGAACATCAGGACAGAAAAGATGATGAGACGACAGACACTGAGCCGTTTTACACATGTGTCTTATACTTGTGACACATCGGGATAAATCGAGGAAAGGTTCATTTCTGTCGTGTCAATGGGACTTTTTCAGTCACTGGTTATTTTTTCCATGAGTCAAACTGTTATCTTCACTGAACGTCGAGATTTTAACCAAAAAAAAGCTGAAATGTGACGTCTGGAGGTTTTCAGAAAGACGATATTGTTCAGACAGTTTTGCGATTTTGATTTAATATCACCATTATATCTGTTTTTTTACATAATGATTATCAAAACACAATTACGATTATTTGAATAGTTGAAAATCACGATTAGCAGATTGCGGTAGTCCCATTTCGCCAAAGTGTCCTTTAATGCGCCGCTCGAATGGTGCGTTTGAAGCACTGTCCCATTTTATGCACCTGAAATGTGCCGTGTTTCCATGGAGATCGACCGAAGCTGCATCCGAGCGAACTTCATGCACCACGTCAACGCAAAAAAGAGACGAAAATGGAGAACATGTTTAAATGTAAGTCCTGGTTTATGTCGCCTACAACAGAGCGACGTGAAACTTAAATGTGAGTAAAGATCTGCAGGAGGCGACTCAGGGACGTCCTGTTCATTCGGGTTTAATCTGTGTCACTGACCAAACGCTGAGTGGATTTATCCCTCACACTTGTGTATTACTGCAGCTGTTGTAATGTTTAATATTCGTCCTTATTTCAGAATATTCTTTGGTCTTTAGGGAGCGACGAGGAGGAGTTTATTCGTCTGAGGGGGGAGAATGGCACTTCATTCACCAGAACATTCTCCACAAGCCTCAGACAGAGGTTGAGGTTCGCTCTGTGTGACATTTTGGCACAAAGGCGACAACACTGAGGAGTGCGCTTCGTCAGGCGGGTACTTCGAACAGTACTTCGAACAGTACTTCGAACGGTGCATTTAGAGAATTGGGACATGGCCGAAAAGTCTTAATGAACATCATGGTGACCAGTCTGTTCCTTTTCACACATAACATAACATCTTCACATCAGGATGAGTGAAGTGTCTTGTCCCAATGTGCTGGTCAGAGCTGAGATCGAACCGTAAACCTTCTGGATCATGTGTTAATGCTCAAAAAACAGATCTGAGCAGTAGACTGAAATGGTAAACTTTGGGTAGCGAGATAAATTCTTGTGATATTTGTAAGTTCACAGACTCAGGAGTCCATCTTGAAACGCTCAAGATGGAGTCTGCTGGAGTAACTGGGTCATTTTGAACGTCCCGACAGGTCCCGGTCCCTCTCACAAGAGTCAGACTGATAACGTGCCGAGCTCGGATCAGTCTGGAGTGAGCCCGGTGGAGACGTGATATCTGTAAAAGTATCTGTGTAATCCCTCACTCCTTCAGTCGTCCAGGTCTGATCCACCAAAAAAGAGAAATTAAATCTGTCAACTGGACAAAACGCTGCAGGAGTGAAGACGTTTGGCTGTGAATCCAAGCCACTTTTTCTGTTCTGTCCTACTTAACATAGTCAGGTGTGAAATCACTCATTAGGGGCTTGAATGACTAGGCTAAGTCGGACTCAGGTGCAGAACATACTTAGGTCAGCACATTAACCTAGTCTACAGACAGAAACTGTACAGAAACAATCTGTGCTTTGAGTTTCAGTGTCATTAGCGCCCCCTTCAGACAGATTTAAGGAAGGAATCTGACCAGAACTGAAGAAGAAGCCAAACGTCTTCACTCCTACAACGATTTGTCCAGTGACAGATTTTCTTCTGGAGGTAAATCCCGCGTCACTCACCAGTTGGTCCGTGTCCTCCCATTCGACCTCGGACAGATCCACGCTGTTATAGTTGGGTTTGGGTTTGAGCTTCTTTCCCTCTTTATACTGGAGAATATAAAACCACAGTGAGATGATGGAACAGAGCGAAGCATCGACAAAACACTGATCAGATGCTCTCTTTACCAGGGGTCGGAGGTCGGGGTGAGACAGGATGTAGCCGTTATTCGTGATGAGATAAGCGTAGCCGTGGACGCCGAGCTGAAAATGAGACACACGCAAAGGTTTACAACTGTACTTTATAATAACTACAACTTAATTAGCTCTAATTAAGCAATAAACAAAGACTTAGTTTATTAAGAATGAGGCTCAGGAACTTCCTAAGGCGTTAAGTATTCATTACAGAACTGAGGCTGTGTCCACACTCCTCCTACAGGGGGCGCTGTTTAGAGGTCATGTCATTTTTTGTGTTTTTTTGAAAAAGTAGCGCACTCAAAATTTCCCACAATGCACCTTGAAAAGTAGTGGGCATCAGTGGTCACTAGAGCGGTCAGTATATCCCACAATGCACCGGGAGAGTCGTAAAAACAGCAGTGGACAGAGACGTGTTTAACTGGACACGACTCGACTGAATGAAGCAGGAGAAGCTCTGTTTTATCTCACTGTTGATCCTGATTATGAAGAAAACTCTGAAATAAACCAGTGTTGTGTGAAGTCGTTAGCATTAGCCGCTAACCTTAGCTCGAGCCGCTAACAGAGCAAGAATTTACACATCTCAGACTAAAATGTTTAAAAATCCAGTCTGTTTAACTTGACATAAACTTGTTTGATTATTATTACTCCATAAAGATCTGAGTTAGTCCAATTTGACCAGTATTTATGACACAAATCAAGTTTTATCAGAGTTTAAACTTTATACTTCTTTCACCCAAACCGGGAGTCACATGACCTGAGTCACATGACCTGAGTCACATGACCTGAGTCACATGACCTGAGTCACATGACCTGAGCGTAGTGAGCCGTGAGTCTGAATCTCTCTGTGAATGAGTCTCTGTAGAGTCTGATACAGAGTGTGGGTCTGTTTATATAAATGCACGTAGCTAACCCGCTAGCCACCATATTTCAAACAGGAAGCGATCACGGGCATTTCCTGCTCCATCGACTATGGCTCCAATTCACTTTCTATATAAAAGCTGTGTCCCCTCTGTCTGTAACTGTCCGTATTAACCCTCTACATGATCCTGGGGTTTTTATTTCACATCTGTGTCTGTAAATCTGGTCCTTTTTCAGGTCCTTCTTTCCTCGAGGTCGCTCCTATTAGCGTTAGCAACAGGTTTGATTGACAGTGTTGCTAAGCGCCCGCTCCCTGTTAAACCAGCAGTGTGTGGGCAGGAAGGGGCGTTACCTTCAAAAGCCTCACTCCTGAAAGGCTCTTTGGTTGCTATGATACTCATGTTCAGAATTACAAATATGGAAATCTGCTCCAAATTAGCCGCTATAACTGCTAGCCTCGATGGTCAGGTGCCATTTAGTTTAACATTTAAGCTAATGTCAAATGTGATAAACAGGCCTTAGACTCCACTACAGCCATTAAAATAATATAATGTGAGTTTAATTAGCAGGAGGAACATGTTTAAGATAATCTGGAATCAAAACAGCTGTAAATATTTAATAGAATATAAACGATAGTACTGCATTTATAAAAGTGTTCACCTTGTATCTCAGAGCCAGCCTCATGAGTTCTTTCAGGGCCACGTCGGTTCCTACTACACCCAGTAAAATCCCATGAGACAACTGCAAAAAGCAAAGAAAAAAGTGCAAAAAACATCAGCCTGAGAGATGATTGTACTGAACAACAGGGTGAGTTAAAACAACATCACGACGGGACAATACGAGACCAATTTTATTACACAAGACTCCACGATTTTGGAAAAATATGTTAAAAAAATATGTAACTCAACCAGGAGCAGTAACATTTAAGAGAAGAATATGACGTGATTAAGTAACGTCACATTTGAGAACATGTTTGTAGAGATCCACATCTACAGAGAGGAAATACACACGTGATGACAGAGTACTGTGAATTTTGAGACGTATCTGAGACATGGTCCAGAGTACTGTGTCCTGAATACTTTAAAGTACTTTTACACTGAGCTGCTTTATATTATAGTGAGAAAACATGACATAAATGAACAAAATGCAACAAAAATAAAACTGTTTGTAAAAATATGTCTAAAAACAGATGAAAAAAACTGCACATGCCTCACTAAAAACATATTTTCTACTTTTCTCACTGATACTGTGCAGTTCAAAGCTGAAAGTGCAGATGAAATACCCCTAAGTGTTACTTTAAATTCAGAAAAGTAACAACTGTATTTTGAAAACCTGCAAATGAAAGAGTCACTAGAGACGGGACGATAAACGATAATGTCGTTTATCGGGATAAAAAGGGTCGACAATAATCGTTCGTGGGACTTTTTATATAATCATCGACACAGATAATCGCCGTTATATCACGAGAACGAGCAGAAAAAATGATTTATCAACAGGGGCGTCGACAGGGGAGGTAAAGCGGTCTGTTGTCTCGGGCCCCGGGGTCTTAGGGGGGCCCAGGATTGTGACATTTCTTCCCCAAACTTCTGTCGATGGCCCTGCGTATCCATAATACTCTCTAATAATACTAATAGTAATAATGAATTTTATTTATAAGAGCCTTTCTAAACGTCCAAGGACACTGAACAAGAGAAAACTACATATACATGATAAACTTTAGTATTTTTCACTGATAAAGTACAATTAAATACAAGTCGTTTAAACATGGAACTTATTCATAAGATTTAAATTATTATTATTTATATCCAGAACATTTTAAACTGTCAGTAAATGTAATAATTATTGTGATATAATCCTTAAACTGCACCAAAAACGAGTATTTATTCTGATTAAACGTGTTAGTTTCTTCTGTTCATGTTATAAGATGTTTGGTCTTTGCAGATTTCGCTCACTCCTGCTCAGTGTTTTATATTAAAACGTGTCATACTCACAGTTTCTTTCTTCTTACTAAAAACCGGCATCGCGACGGACGTCATGAGGAGGAGGCTCTGGGCCTGAGTGTTGAACAGCTGAAAACAAACAAACTCAGTCTTTATATTTAAATAAAATTGATTTTCTGTGAAATCAGTGACTCTATGTGTAAAAATACTACAGTCTGTTCTATTAAACTGACTCAGGTTAAGGTTAGAACTCACTACTACTTCTACTGTGGTACTTACTACAATTTACTACAACGAGTCGCACTGATCTCAAAGTTCTAAAGTACATCTACAGTTCTGTGCAGTTCTTTAAAGTTTTACCTCAGATTTGTTTGGAAACTGAAAGTGGAAAAAGAAACAACAAAATCATGAAACTGATGGAACAACGAGCAGAAAGTGAGACAGAGGCAGGAGTCAGCTGGGGTTTGGAGATCGCTCAGTGGGTCGGAAATACTACTACTATAATACTACTACTACTACTACTATAACACCACTACTATAATACTACTAAACTACTGCTGTAACACTACTACTACTACTACTACTACTACTACTGAAATTACATTTAAACAGCTGTTACTCTGTATTTTCACAGTTTTTCTCATTCGAGGTAAAATTAAACCGTCTCCATGGAGATGAGCAGGTGGTGAACTCAGTACAAAAAAGTTACATGGAGCAGCTTTAAATTTAAATCATCGGTTCTGATTTTTGAAATTTACAGCATGATATACAGATTTATGTAAAGATGTGACAAAGATGAGTGAGTTACTTTAACATCTCGTCTCCAAAATGAGCTCACATCAGGCACATGTGGTGTTTGTTTAAAACAGGAAGTTATTAAATAGAATTAAAAGATTTACTCTGATATATTTATTTTCTTGACTGAAAAAAGTTACTTCAAGAGCATGACTTACATATTGGTTAAATTATTCTCTAAATAATAATTTTAGTTAATGATGAACAAAGTGAGTCTTATATCTGTCTATATCCAGATACGTCCCATTTATCAGGCCGATATTTGCACTTTTTTGCATATGGGATATCGGCCTTTAATCTCCGATATTCAGTTTGTACCGTCTGCATAAATGTTTCTTTTAACCCTTTAGTGCGACGACGGCTTTCACAAACTGAGATTACACTGGTGCATTATGGGTCGTACAAACAGGGCTGGGAATATCTAAAAATCATTTATATTGATTATTTTTCCTCATCATAGTTTAATTATGCAGAGCAGAAAAAAGTACAGACAATATTTGTGCAAGTGTTAATTTCAAATCATATATTTTTGGGGGAAATGATCAAAATTGGTCCTGCATAAAAAAAACAATAAAAACTTAAAATGTATCTGTAATGAAATCCACTGCCCCGGGACGGCACAGGAGGAGCTTTTGTTTTGTAAGATGAATGACTTTGTTCATGGTCAAAGAAAAAAAACTATAAACTAAGCTAAACTAAAAGGACCAAACAAAAGCCTTGGTGGTGGTCCTTTGTGTGATCTGTGACCTCACCACACTGTCCATATACGCCTCGGTCCAGATGATGTCATGGTCGTGGTTGATCACCATCGGTCGACTCAGAACATGAAGATATTCCATCACGTTCTCCTGGACATCGGCCAGAGTGGAAACATGAGTGTAGTACCCTGAGAAACAAAATATACACAAAATACATGGATTTAGGCACAAAATAAATGTATGTAGTGAGAAATACATGTATTTAGTTAGAAATACATGTATGTAGTGAGAAATACACGTATTTAGTACAAAATACATGTATATAGTGGGAAAATACATGTATTTAGTACAAAATACATGTATTATAAATAAAGTGTATAAAGTGTAAAAATGTTTTCACCAATGAGCTTAAAGACGAACCTTTGTTGTTGCAGGCGATCCACTTGACATTTTCAGCAAAGGTCATTTCTCTTCCAATGAGATAAGTGAAAACACGAACCTTAAAAACAGAAGAAAAACTAAACTTCACGAGATGGTTCAGTCCTTGTTCAGTCCTGGTTTAGTCCTGGTTTAGTCCTGGTTTAGTCCTGGTTCAGTCCTGGTTCAGTTCTGGTTTAGTCCTGGTTTAGTCCTAGTTTAGTCCTGGTTTAGTCCTGGTTTAGTCCTGGTTTAGTCCTGGTTTAGTCCTGGTTTAGTCCTGGTTCAGTCCTGGTTCAGTCCTGGTTCAGTCCTGCTTTAGTCCTGGTTTAGTCCTGCTTTAGTCCTGCTTTAGTCCTGCTTTAGTCCTGGTTTAGTCCTGGTTTAGTCCTGGTTCAGTCCTGGTTTAGTCCTGGTTCAGTCCTGCTTTAGTCCTGGTTTAGTCCTGCTTTAGTCCTGGTTTAGTCCTGGTTCAGTCCTGGTTTAGTCCTGGTTCAGTCCTGGTTCAGTCCTGGTTTAGTCCTGGTTTAGTCCTGGTTCAGTCCTGCTTTAGTCCTGGTTTAGTCCTGCTTTAGTCCTGGTTCAGTCCTGCTTTAGTCCTGGTTCAGTCCTGCTTTAGTCCTGGTTCAGTCCTGCTTTAGTCCTGGTTCAGTCCTGCTTTAGTCCTGGTTCAGTCCTGCTTTAGTCCTGGTTTAGTCCCGGTTTAGTCCTGGTTTAGTCCTGGTTTAGTCCTGTTTTTTCTTTCCACTGACTCGTTTTTCAGGCCAGTTAAACTCCTCAAACACGTCTTCAAAATCCTCCATGGCTCCGTCCGTGATCAGCATGATGGCCTGGTTACACAGGCTGCCCTGGCCCAGAGCTGTGGCCTGTGACAAGTGACGGCACAGTGTTATAATTTAAGAGATAAATAGTGTGGTTTTATATCAATGACATTTGGGGGGAAAAACCTCGTTAAGGATCTTGAACGACTCCTTCATGGCTTTGGTGACTTTGCCTTCGCCTTTGACGTGAAGCTCATCAACCAGTATTTTAAAATGCTGAAAGAAAACAGAAAAAAAGGTTTACAAACAGGAAACACTTTAGAATAAGAACACTTTAAACATGCTAACGCTAACTCCCAACTCTAACGCTTTAATTAAGTAGTTATAAGTCTGACTCATTCTTCGTAAATGTTAAATATTCACATTTTTATGCAGCACTTTTCCACCTTTATTGGAGAAATGTGACGTCACCCACAGCGTTTGGCGACAAATGAAGCTCATCGAGGCTAGCAGTTATAGCGGCTAATTTTGAGCCGATTTGCATATTTGGCATCTGACCGCGAGTATCATAGCAACCAAAGAGCCAATCCGGAGGGAGGCTGTTCGCTTAGCAACGCTGTCAATCAAACCTTTGCTAACGCCAGCGGGAGCGACCTGGGGGAACGAAGGCGCCTGATTTATATAGTTTATCGTGATAAAAACGGTTTAAAAAATCATTTGTGGGACATTTTATTTAATCGTGATAATCGCCAACAAAGATAATCGCCGTTATATCACCAGAATGTGCAGAAAAAACGACGAAGGGGGGACGAAGGAGGCCCAGGGTCTTAGGGGGCCCAGAATTGAACTCTCTTCTTATTAATTTGTGTTACGGGGGCCCATCTGAGACTTATTGCCCCGGGACCTCCAAATTTCAGTCAACGGCCCTGTTTATCCAGAATATTCTTATAATTAAAGTCAATTATTCATATCCTTAACAACTTTAAACATTATTGTGATATAATCGTTAAATTAAATTATTTTCGCCATGATAATCGTCACAAAGTTTCAATATCGTCTGTGCTTCAGATCAGACAAACGCTCTTTCCTGTTAATCGTGTCATTTTTACAAAGTGTTACTGAGCAATACTTCAAATAAACAGCTACATGAAAAACATAATCAGATAAATGTAAAAGTAAAAGGTTAAATGTTCTAATATGTTCCGCAGACGTGGGATAAAAAGGCAGAACGGCTCCGCAGCAGAAGCATAAACGGGTGGATGTAATTGTGTCAGGAAACATCTGTGCAGCCAGATGTAAAGCTCACGTTAACCTCGACCAATCAGAGCCCTCGCTGGTGTCACGTGACCCGCTTCAAACTGGGAGAGTCCAGTGACCTCGCCTCATGTGTGACGATGTAATGAGGCTCAAAGTGAAAATGTACCAACAGGAAAATGTACAAGGCTGACAGGATCTCACCCCAGAAAAGGCACGTTTCTCCAGTCGAAATGATAAAGACTAATACAACAAAATGAACCAGCTATAAATATATAAATACATTTTTCTCAACCCGTTATTAACAAATGTCAGATGTAAAATATATAAGACACTGTATGTTACTGATAAAACGAATTATACAGTGATTGTGTGTCTGGTGAACACAGATCTACAATATAAGACCAAACTCTGTGAATGAGCCAAAAATACACGACTTTTACAATCCCTTTACAGATTAGAAACAGCACTGAACGTAAAAAAAACTACAAAAAACAATAAAAGCCAAAAACTATAAAACTGATGCTGCACAAAATCCCAAATATTCAATAAAAAACCTGAAGCAATGTAAAATCTGAGAGGAGTTATTGACGCCATGTGAAATCCTGAGTTTAATTCACATGTGTCAAACTCAAGGCCCGTGGGCAAATTGTGGCCCGCTAAGTCATTTTATGTGGCCCGCAACAAAGTAAATTAAAAGGTCTGACTGTCGTAAAATGTCAGTTTATCAGGAGAGACACAGTTACACAGACATTTTTTCATATCTGTGCAAATCCATATGGGATATTTGTAAATTGAATAAATAATAAATATAGAAACAGTTAATTAACAGGATTAAAAAGTAGTTTTATTTATTTTACATGACATTTGGCTACATTTAGTTACATTTATCTTACAGTTACATCTGGCCCTTTGAGAGCAGCCAGTTTGTTAATGTGGCCCTCGGTGAAAATGAGTCTGACGCCTCTGGTTTAATTCGATACTGATCAGATATCGGCGCCGATATTGAACATTTTGGTGGATTGGATATCGGCTCCCGACATATCTGTTCAGCCGATATCTCATTTTGGTCTAAACTCGTCTGATAAAATGTTTTACTGGGCAGTGTTGGCTCAAACTTGTTTTTTGTAACCATAAAACAGGTCTAAAAACACATTTGGATCGTTTTTTTACCTCGTACTGTTTATAGCGGCTTCTCTTAACAAACTTTGAAGCCGCGGTGAGAGTCAGAGCGAGGCCTGGGTTTGTAGATTATTCTGGACAAATACTCTGAGATCCAACATGAGTTTTGTGGTGATTTATTGCCAAAAACCACGAGTTTCACATAGTCTGTTGTGTCCATGTCTGTCCTCTCTGCTGTGAGCTCATCCATGTTCTTCCTCGTCTCTGGGGCTGGGTCTAAGCAGGGACTCCCAGACTTCCCTCACCCCAGACACGTCCTCCAGCTCCTCCGGTGGGACCCTGAGGTGTTCCCAGGTTCGTCAATGAATCACCACAAAACTCACGTTGGATCTCAGAGGATTTGTTTGCAATAATCTCCCAAACCGTCACAAATCTACGAACCCAGGACGTCAAGGTTTTAAGGTTCGTTAAGGGAAGCCGCTATATGTCGTTGACAAAAATGACTCTGCACAGCGGCGCCGGAGACGAGCCCCACCCCCTCGGCTCTCCACCAACCGGACGAACACGCAGCGAACGCACACGGCAACTTTATCTCCTACGCCGTTTGAGTGAAGGAAACAAATTATATTTTCAGTCTCCGGCTTTAAGTATCCGCCGATCCTCCATATGAACAGATACAAGGACAAAGTATCAACATCGTATCGGAAAAACAAAAGAGCTGGATCCTGAATGAAACGACTGGCACATCACCCGCCCCACGGCACGTCACCCGCCCCACGGCACGTCACCCGCCCCGCGGCACGTCACCCGCCCCGCGGCACGTCACCCGCCCCGCGGCACATCACCCGCCCCACGGCACGTCACCTGCCCTACGGCACAGCGACCAGCTCCAGGAAATCAGACTTAAAGTAAAATTAATGTGAGAGCAGCAGATTAAGAACAATCTGATATTTATTAATTTATTAAAAGTGAGAAGGGTCAAATATCTGAGGAGAACAGAGTGAAAAGATGAGGTTTGTGTCAAACTCAAGGCCCGAGGGCCAAATGTGGCCCGCCACGTCATTTTATGTGGCCCGTGAGAAGGTAAATTAAACTGACTAACTGTCATTTTAAAATAATTCTGTGCTGTTTTAATGTTTGCATCGAACATAAACTAATGAGACAAGTGGAACTGAGAAATATTTGCAAATAATGATCCCGAAATGTTCAGGAAGAGGAAAACTGTCAGCGCGGTTTCAAGAAAGATGAAGACGAGTTTGTGCTTCAAGGAGAAAAACTGTGTGTTTTTTTGAGGTTGTGAAAGTCCAATATTCATCAGCGTTTTGACACCAGACATGGAGCTAAATGTGCAAAAGTGACACTTCAAGAATAATTAAAAGTCTGTTTTTGAGGCCGTGCTGAAGGTCTGTGAGCAGATACACTTTAAAATGTTCATCGGGGATACGCAGCCACACTGACATGACAGATTTGTAACTTGAATAAGTCATAAATACAGAAACAGTTATTTAACATTTATTTTATGACATTTGGTTAGATTTAGTGACATTATTCTGCTTCACAGTTGCACCATGTGGCCCTCGGTGAAAATGAGTCTGACGCCTCTGGACTAAAGGATCCGCTGGAAATTTAGAGAAAAACTGAACAGAACTGATCCAAAAGTGAATGTTCCACAGTGTCGCAGTGAACTATCTCCATGGAGACGCCCCGACCGGGCCGAGTTACAGGTCAGATCTGTGGAGCTGCGGGACGTGGACAGAGACACTGATCTGTTGAACTGTGATAATCGGCTCCAATCGGATTAACACAAAATGACAGATTATGATTCATGTCGGTCGGACGTTGATTAGCCGCGTGTGTGTGTGGACGGGTTTTTATCACACTGCGGGGACTCGAGTCTGCTTACACACTCACGTTATTGGTACTTTACGGGGACAAAATCAGGTCCTCGTGATGTAGATCCAACGTTACTCCATCAGCGTGATTTAAAGTTCAGATTTTGCTAAAATAAGTTACGGCGTGAGTATTTTGTGCGTGTTTGTACCTCTCTGTTGTCCAGATCCGCCTGCACCAGGGTCCCTTTGAAACACGGCTCCACGTATCGCACATAATCACTGTACTGCAACACAGAAAGTGAAAAAACGAATCAGAATCAGTATCGCTCAAAGTAAAGACACAATATCTTAAAACGTTTTAGTGAAATGAAGTCAACAGTGTCTTTTAACAATATATTTTTACTTAAACCAGCCGTACTGAGCTTGTGTCTCTATAGTTCTCATGTCTGTGGATCGTTTTGTTATATTTTACACATTTTAAATCACAATTTTCATCTAAAGTCGTCACAGTTTTACTCTTGTTCACCTGAAACTTTAAAATAAACGTGATACTTCCACTGATTTACAGGTCAGTGCTATGACTCCAGCTCCCGTTGGTGCAGCAGATCCACTGAGCCGCAGGTTGTCGGTGTGATTCCAGCTCCCACACATGAATCCTGTCGCTGTGTCCTTGGGCAAGACACTTCACCCCCTCACCCCCAGTGTCTGTGTGTTTGAGAGTGTGAGCGGCTCCTTGGTGTAAAGCGTTTTGAGCCTTGAAGGTGGAAAACGATCGACGATTTTCCCGTTTAAATATGAAACAAAAGCATCGTCCAGAAGTCATGAACCGACTCCCAGTTTGAGAAATACTGCTCCAGGAGGGCTGCGTGATGTAACGACAGACTTTCAACTTATACTACAATATTATTTTAAGGCAATAATCTGTTTAAATAAATTCAAAATGTATCTGACAAACTAAAGAGTCAACTGAACATTCTCATTTTATACAATCATCTGAAGTCGTCGGGGAAAGGTCAAACTTGGCACGAAAAAACTGATAATAAAACAAACATTTGGTGTAAAAAAAAATGATTTTGAGGATGTTTTGCAGACTTAAACTAAAAGTGCAAACGCATTTTGAGCCTTGAAGGTGGAAAAGAGCGAAATAAAAATGTGACTGTGACGATTTTCCATTTAAATATGAAATAAAAGCACTTTAATCCAAGTTACACTCGTCCAGAAGTCACGAACCGACTCCCCGTTTGAGAATCACTGCTGCAAAAAAGCTTTTCATATCACAATATTATTTTAAGACAATAATCAGCCCAGATTAGAAACAACCGGAGTTTAAAATGTGTCTGAACTAAACATTCAACATAAAACTTTCTCGTTTTATACAATCTTGTGAAGTCGTCTGGGTAAAGGTCAAACTTAGTGCGATAAAACGAAAGATAAAACTAAAAATGTGACTCAAAAAAACAGATTGTGGCTTGTTTTGTGCAGTTAAACCAAAAGTCCAGAGGTGCTCGGAGCAGACGCTTTGTTAAACGGATTTGTTTCGTTTTCCGTGTGGTCACTAAAGTCTCGCGGGTGTCGCTTTAAATTCTGCAGAGAGCTTAAGGCAGAGGATTTGTGAACGCCGCACGATTACACGCGACGTAATACCAGGATCAACTCCGATTATTACACTGATTTGGGGATGTTGAGTAACAGCGACAAAAATCCTCGAAAACCCAAAACAAAACGACATTTGAAACGACGGAAACGACAAACAGAGAAACTGAGACTTTCTTCTCTCACAGTGATCAGTCCATATTTTTTATTACATTTTATTTTGTCTTATTAAGATCAAATAAATCTGTAAATATTTCTGTCGATATTAAAGGCGCAGCACCTGATTTTATCGTCTTAAAAACATGAAAAACAGATTAGTTCATTTTAAAAGTTATTCCTCATCACGTTGAATCATTACGACGCTCTGAATCCTCGAGTTTGAAAGTTTTCACAACTTTCAGAGCTTCAGAGTTTAGCATCATGTTACAGCTAGCAACTATCATGCTGACCGCACACTTCCTGCTTCTCCAAAAATAAAACGCTGTAAGTAAAAAGAGCAGAGCGGACGGATTTAACCACAAGAGCTGCTCACACAATAAATCTGTGCTCAAGACATGTTCTGTTCAGAAACATGAAGAAAAACAGGTACAGGGCCTTTAACTCCTCAAACAGAGACAAAAAACACTTTAAAATATTAAAATTTACAATAAAATAGTTAAATTTCTTCCTCTGAAGTCGTAAAAACATAAAAAAAACATAAGTATTTCATTTTGCAGTTGTTCCATGGTTATTTCTTACTTCTCTTATTCATTCAGAACATCCTAATGATTCACCATGATGCATTTATAAGCATTTCTCAACACTTTCAGAGCAGAGTTTACAGTCATGATAAAGCTAGCAACTATCATGCTAACTGCACAGTTCCTGCTTCTCAGAACATAAAACGTTTTGTAATTCGATGCAGACAGAAAACATGATAAATCTGCCTGGGACACGGCTCATTTCAACCAGAAACGTGAAGAAAAACAGGTTCAGGGCCTTTCATTTCCTAAAACAGGGGCCCCCAACCACCGGACCAGGGCCCGGGACTCGTCCGTTACACGTGTGCGACCGGGACGAGATTATAACACGCACGAGTTTTCAAAAGTTTGCACATGTGACAAAGAAATGGCTAAAATCAAAGCATCAGTGAAAGTGTGAAAGACGATTTGTGAAGAAACTGGTTTGTGTGAGACTGAATGTTTTTATAAATGTCGTACCTGAGGGTGATGAAAGCATGATTTTTATTTTACTCTCAGACTGTGTGTTGAATACTTTGTGTCTTAAACATTGAGCTAAACTTGTTTCTCTGTAAGAATGACACATGATTATTTTAAGACAACTTCACCAGAACCAGCTGCTTTTGTCATATGTCACGAGTATCGACTTTAACAAAATGTCTAGTAAAAGTTCTTTTTTAGTGACTGCAGCATCTGTCAGTGTCGTATTTTACCTCAGCTAACGCTACATCCATTTATGACCTTATATGGACAGTATGTAAAAGAGTTAAGTAAGTCCCTGTCTTCTATGGATCGTACTTTTTTCTGGGGCTTTAAATACTGGAAAACTCTTTTGAAACACGACATGAGCTGCCGTCTGTAACTTCATTCATCTGATCAGATAAACTTCTTTCAGCTCTACCTGGTCTGTGAGCTCTTCCTTCACGATTACAGGTCAGATGTGTTGTATTTCATGTATGTACATATGTTTGTAGGGTTTCATGCATCTGCACCAAACTGTTCTCACTCAACATCAGCCAGTTCAGGGACGACAGCTGGAAACTAGTATTTATGCTCAGACCTGGCACCAAATGTCTTTCCTGTTTTTTAAGATGAATGTAACGTCACGCACTGTCCCAGACCACACCGGGCCGCACAAAAACACGAAATAAATCATCAGCGACGCATCTTCTCTAATGTAACTTAGTCCCTCATGACAAACTCAGTTTCAACTTGTGACGGTCGTGATGGTTTGTCGTGTCATTTCTTTTTTAACTCTATAGCGTCAGATTCTGTCGTGTCCCAGTTCGAAAAATGCACCTTCGATGTGTCTACAGAAGTACCGCCCGACTTAAATGCACCGTTTGATTGGCTCATTTAAGGCACTTTGGTGAAATGAGACACGACATGAGACACAGACTTTACTGTGAAAATGAGGCACAAGGTGAAGCTGCTTCTGAACGAGTCTCAAAGGAAACAGCAGAATCACTGATTTACAGTAAATTTTCATTATTATTGAACCTGATGAAATGAGGTGATGGGAGTGTGTCAAAATGTTAAAAATAATAAATACCATAAGTTCATTATTAGAATATATAAGGTTAAAATTAAAATCATTTCAGTGGTCGTGTTAAAAAAGGTCATGTCTGTGTGAAAAGTTCATGTGGTTTTGTTCTTTGACACAGTGATGTTAATGGTTCATTTTGTGACCAGTAAAACTCACCTGTGATGTGAATTTGAAAAAAATCATGTTTTATTTTTCAGTAAAGAAGAGTTCAGTGAATGTGCAGATGAAACTGGTTCAGTGCCTCCAACAAGGTTAAGACCCACTGGATTAGACAATAAAATACAAACAGTGAACAGCTGATACTGTCGACCTCAAGAGCTGCACAATATGTCTGTACTGGGACTCGTTTTTCTCAGATACATGAAGAAAAACACGTAGAGAGCCTTTAATTTTGTAAAAAGAAGCAGTCAAGACTTTGGAGGAATAAATTAGACTATTTTTACTGTTCATTTTGGATCATTCAAAGTCTGATCTCTGCTCTAAACCCTGAGCTTTCACTGACCTCTTCATTACAAAGACCCGAGCTGATTATCAATGATTAGAAATGAAATTAATCTCAATTTGGATTAAATTTGGATTAAAATTGGATTAACTGCAGAGTTCTGTTTGACTCTTTGGCGGCGCTCGGAGCGTTTGAGGCTGATGTTACTTAAGCGCTGCCACATGATCTGTGTTTGTAGGTCACTAAGGCAACAGGGGATTAATGTAAGTGTGTGTGTCCAGACCGTCCACACTGTAACGACGAGGACAGAGTGACGTCACCACAGTGTTCAGCTACAACGAAGCTCATCGAGGCCAGAGCAGGTACAGCGGCTAATCCGGAGCTGCGGCCAGGAGTACCACAGCAACCAAAGAGCCAATCAGGAGCGAGGATGTTGAAGGTAACGCCCCTTCCCACTCGCACCACTAGTTTAGCAGGGAGCGAGATCTGAGCAACACTGTCAATCAAACCTGTTGCTAACGCTAACAGGAGCGACGTCGGGGAAAGAAGGACCTGATGTGTCTGTTATTAATGTTCATATGTTGATTTACAGACACAGACGTGAAATAAAAACCCCAGGATCATGTAGAGGGTTAATACGAACATTTAAGACCAACATGAGTCTGACAGCAAAATCTACAGAGAGACTCAAAATTTAAAAAAAAAAATAAATAAAAAAAATTCAAAAAAAAAATAAAGTCAAAATAAACAAAAAAAATTAAAATAAAAAATAATCTCACAGTATATATATATTAAAATAATATATATATATATATATATAATATATATATAATATATATATATAATAAAAATTAAAAACAAACTTAAATAAAAAAAAATAAATAAACTCAAAATAACAAAAAAAAAAAAAGTAAATAAAAAATAAACTAAAAATAATAATAAAAAAAAAAAAAAACTCAAAATATCTAAAAAAATAAAACAAACAAAAAAAACCCAACTCAAAATAACTCAAAACTTTCCTGGTCCTTCAAAACTTTCAGCCTGTGTGATTTAATAACTGAGTGTTTCTGTTTGATGACAGTTAATTTTTGGCCATGCTGTAAAACATAAAATATAAAAGAATTCCTTTCAGTTGTCTGCTGATACGTGTCTGATCCATAGACTGTTTATACAAATGGACATAGCTAACCTGCTAGCCGCCGCGCTCCTAACAGGAAGTGATCATGTGCGCACTTCCTGCTCCTGTTTGGACTCATCTCTGTCCCTGGCGCTTCAGCGGCTATTTTGTTGTTCGTATTAACCCTCTACATGATCCTGGGGTTTTTATTTCACGTCTGTGTCTTTAAATCAACATCTGAACATTAATAACAGACACATCAGGTCCTTCTTTCCCCGACGTCGCTCCTGGTAGCGTTAGCAACAGGTTTGATTGACAGCGTTGCTAAGTGAAGGGGCGTTACCTTCAACAGCCTCGCTCCTGATTGGCTAATAACTAATATACAACTGAGCTTCATCTGGAGCTGAACGCTGTGGGGGACGTCACACTCACTTCCTGGTTAGCAACACGCTGAACACTGCTGCGCTGCGTGTGCTCACCGCGATGATGTTGACGAAGTCGTTCTCTCCCAGCGTGTCCAGGATGGTGTTGATGGTGTGTTTGGCGATGGTGAGTCGGAGCCCCTTCATGCTCCCGCTCACGTCCACCACGATCACCACGTCTTTGGGGGAAGTAGCAGCCTGGATGTACCTGGAAAACACGGGAAAAACAGAAGAACGTCTTAATAATCAGACCGTTTGTCCCGGACGATAGTTTGTCCGGGGTGCGACTTATACTCAGACGCGACTTATATGTGAAATTATTAAAATATATAACTGGATCCAGAGTAAACTTGTTTTTTCTGCTTTAGTTTTGTGTTAATATCTGACGTTAACAAACCAGACACGTGTTCAGTTCTGTCTGTGCTTCAGCTCAATAAATATAAATGTGTGACGTTAGCGTTAGCATTAGCGTTAGCATGTTGCACTGATATTCGGCCTGTTCTTCCACATTTTATATTTGCCATTAAAGATAAAATGTCTGTTCTTGGTCTCGGATTTTTTCAAATAATTTCCCCCAAAAATGCAACTTATATATGGTTTTTCTTCATTATTTTACATTTTTTGGCTGGTGCGACTACGGTAATAGTTATTTTAATGATGCTCTTTTCGATTATAAAAATACTGTGGAGAGGTTTCTGCTCGTCTCCATGGAGATGTTAGTACTTTTGCCGTGAATGTTCCACAGTGCGGACTTAAACTTGTGTCACTAGAGTCGAGGTGGAGCCAGTCGACACAAAAAAAACAAAGGAAAAGTTAAAGTAGAACTGTGTATTTGTTCTTTAACGCCACACTATGGAACATTTCTCCTCGATCCTCACTGTTTTAGGTTATTCATGTCAAAGTTTTTAAATTGCAAAACTTAAAAAAGATGTGACAAACCAGTTTCTGTTTCTACAATCGAACGTCACCACGCCGTTCTCGTCTGGGATCCACTGAATACCTGCAGAAACAGAAATATTCACACGTAATTAGCGTTTGAGCTTTCAAAATCCCATATTTATTCACACACTTTAATGCTAAGGTTTGGAACATGAAGGTGTCTTGCTCGAGGACACAACGGCAGTTTCTGGGATTGAACCACCAGCCTGAAATTTGAGCTGCTGTTGGGCCGGATCTGCCAATATTAAGACGATATAGGATTCTCTATGTCCACTCTTTTTTTTATTTAAGTGGGATTTTGCATATTTATTTATTTGCTTTTTATGATTATTGTGCAGCTCCATTTTAGTTCAATAAAAAAAAAAAAAAAAAAAAAAAGATAATATATAGGAAAACGGCAAAATTAAATCAAATTATCTTGATTTTTTTCCTCACACTGATTAATAGTGAAAGCTGTTTTTTTATTTTTTTTATTTCCAGAACAAAATATAAAGATTTACCCCTCGCCATTAAACACAAAACATTTCAAACTTCTTCCTCTACAGTCTGATCTGCTCCAAAGAACAGGACAGACGATTGGCTGTAGATCTCACTCGGCCCCGCCCACTTTTGCCACTGTCTTTTTGGTGGCGTTTCCAGGTTCAGTGGAGAGTTTGGGGAAAGTTTTGCTGCTAAAATCTGATATAAAGTCAAGTGATTTGTGTGAAATGTTCAATGTTCATGGGAGCCACAAGTCAACACTGCCCCCTGTCTGTGGGAGGCTTTAAAACGGCTCTGTGGTCCAGCCCCGTGTCAGATAATACAACCTGATGGAGGCGCCCACGGTCAGTAAACCAGAGACTGTTTATATAAAGCTAATAACAACTAGTATGCTAAGCGGGCACTTCCTGATTGTCAGACTGATGCAGATTGGGGCTCAGTGACGCTCGAGATTTATCGTTTCACATGAAGCTCGATTAGCTTCATTTGACGGGAGCTGCACTCTCACTTACACAGTCTGTGGAGTAAACCCATTGATTTTTAACTCAGCACGTCATAGATTTTTAAATTTAACTCAATTCAAATGTGATTTACGAGCGAGCGCTGACTGAACTCTTCTTCTTCTGCTAACTGCTTCTGTATTTGGAGCCAGTGCTGAACATCACATCCCTGACACCACAGTAAAGACTCATCACGTCTGACCTGCAGAGTCAGACGCCGCTGAAGCGTTTAGCTCGTCTGGCTGAATGATGCTAACGCGCGGATATGTTGATGTAGCTGTAAAACTGAATGTAGCAACGAGGAGGAAAAAAAGCAGCAGCGTCGATGGAAACTGGAGCGATTTGTGAACCGTCTGTAGAAACTGCGATAATTTGTGGCCAAACGTCCTCGTCTGATCCTGATCTCGGGTCGGGCCTGGTCTGAACTCGGACGGGAGACGCGGGAACGATAAGAGCCACAGGGGGGCGCCAGCGGTCAGAACTGTTGTTGTGTCCTGGGGCAAGACACTTCAACACATCGCCGAGCGTGACTGTGGTGTGAGTGTTAAAGGTGCAGACTGGCAGCCTCGCTTCCGTCAGTCTGCCCCAGATCAGCTACGGCTACAGTCGTATCTCATATATGCATGCTAACCGCGCACTTCCTGAGTATCGGACAATAATTAGATGCAGACAACACGCACCAGACTTATTAAAACCTCAAGAACTGCTCGTACAATCATCTTAAAGTACAACCTCAATTCAAATGAAGTTGGGACAATATTGAACCGAATAAACTACAAAACACGATGTTTAATGTTCAAACTGATAAACTTTATTGTTTTTATGCAAATATTCACTCATTTTCTATTTGATGTCTGCAGCAGGTTCTAATAAAGCTGGACAGGGGCATGTTTACCACTGCGTTACATCATCTTTTTTTTAGAACAGTCATTAAGTGTTTGTGAACTGAGGACAGTAACGCTGAAGCTCTGCAGGAGGAATCTTTTCTTTCTCCGGGGTCTGCGCTGTCGTATTTTGCTCCTCACATTTTCAGTGGGAGACGGGTCTGGACTGAGGCAGGTCGAGTACCTCCAGTCTTTTACTACCAAGGTGAAACACGAGCAGAACGTGTCTTTCATTGTCTGAAATAAGCAGGACGTCCCTGAAGAAGACGCTGCTCGGATATTTGCATAAAAACAATAAAGTTTATCAGATTGAACTTTACATATCGTGTCTTTGTGGTTTATTCAGTTCAATACAGGTTGAAAAGGATTTACAAATCATTATATTCTGTATTTTTTGAAGTTTTACACAGCGTCCAAACTTCATTGAAGTGGTGTTGTCTGTTTAAAGTCTGAGTTTATGATGTTTGAGGCTGTTAAAAGTTCTGCGGCATCATAAAACAAAACAGTTTATTTCAGTCGTATTTTAAAATCTTGAGCTTCACTCAGCCCCAATCTGTGTCAGTCTGATAATCAGGAAGTGCCCGCTTAGCATGCTAGTTGTAGTTATCTTCACCGTGATGGCACAGTCTGCTCTGGTCTGTAAAAGTCGTGAAAAGCGCTTATAAACTCATCGTGGTGAATAAATAAATGGTCTTTTGTATCATTTGCAGCTCTCTGACAGGTCCACGTTGAAATAAACTAAATGAAATAATAGTGTTGACTGGAGGATTTACCCGGGTAGAGTCTGAAGAAGCCCGTGGCGCTGCCGAAGTACTGCCACGTCAGGGTGGGGTCCTTCTGGAAGTTATCGATGAAAACGTCGTCGAGGGCTTCAGACATGAACACGCCGTTCACGATGTCCGGGTCTGCGGACAGAACAGACGCCACCGGTAAAACATTTAAAAAACAGAAAACAAATAAAAACAGGAGACAAACGTGGTGCAGATCTGAGCTGTGTCTGAATGTCTCTACGAGCCCCTCACACCCCGTCCACTCCACAGCTCTGCACGTTATATCACACTGTAGAGACTGTGGACCATTGTGTTCTGCGTCCTGATTGGCTAAGAGACTGTAGACCATTGTGTTCTGCGTCCTGATTGGCTGAGGGACTGTAGACCCATGTGTTCTACGTCCTGATTGGCTGAGGGACTGTAGACCATTGTGTTCTGCGTCCTGATTGGCTGAGGGACTGTAGACCATTGTGTTCTGCGTCCTGATTGGCTGAGGGACTGTATGTTTGTCAATCAGTCTCCTCCGTGTCTCCTGTACAGTACAGAATGTGTCAGACAATTTACATAAATGTTGGTGTGACTCTGAAGTGCTGTATGTTTGCAAGTTTTCTCCCCGACACACAATGTCGATGAAACGTTCTGCACCGACAAAGGCACCGACGAAGGTTTGAACTTTGTGTTTAAACGAGAGAGAAATGTGAGAAAATGTTAATGCCTGTGTGAGAAAAGTGTATAAAGTGTGTGGTGAGGGGTTTTACAGACGAGAAACAGAGAGAATAATGTCAAAGATAAAGCTGATACTTTGTGGATTTCGCCTATTATCGCCGGTTATGTTTCGAAGTCCATGGTCCTGACACAGACAAATCACATGACGTACCTCTGTTGTAGACGTTGGTGGGGACTTGTATGTTGCTCGTCTGAACGTTCACCGGGAGTTTGCTGAAATGTTCGTTTTGCTCCAGAGGAAATTCTCCCCCGAGCGGCAAAGGATTCCCGTCTTCATCCACTTTGTTTATCAGCATCGAGTTGAAGTACTCAAACTGGACACAAGGGGCAGTGTCACAGCGTCAGGTACAACGCAAAGATATCATCACGTCACTTTAAATCACAAAAAAACCTTCATTTAATGTGAAAAAACGGCGTAAATATAAAGCTGATCCCAGAATTTTTCAGAAAACAGGGAGGAAATTATTTTAAGTAGCAGAATATTCGTCTCAACCAAATGAGCTACTGTCACCTCCTTATCTGAGGTTTTAGATGGAAAATATCTATAAAATACTGTGTCCCTGGTGTAGATGGGAAGGAATTTAACAAATGTGTTTTTATTTAAGTAAAAAAATGTGAATAAAATGTAATAATAATAATACAATACCTCCAGAGTGTCATTATAGTCGTGGTATAAATCTGCATCCTCCGCCGCCTCTGCCAACCTCTGCCACAAAACACAGGACATTAAATACTACTACTACTACTACTACTACTACTACTACTACTACTACTACTACTACTACTACTACTACTACTACTACTACTACTACTACTACCACCACCACTACCACTACCACATTATGACATGAGATTTTGACAGGAAATGAGGATGAACACATTGAACTTTATGTATAAAAATAAAATTAAAAACTGTAAATTAAAGTGAATTAGACAGATTGGAATTAATTATTTAAATTCGATGTTTCTGTCTTTTTTTTTTTACACACATAACTTCACCTAAACTACACCACGACGCCTCCACCTCGCCCACCTGAGGTTTTTACTCCCCCTACTCTAATATTTATCCAACATAATAAAAAAACAGAAAACTTTTGACAAAACTAAATAAGAGCCTCAAATAATTATGATTTCAAATAGGGCCCACGTCTGCGCCCCCTTGTGGTAACTTGAGATGTACAACTAGAGCAGTTATGGCGGGAAAAGAGCCAATCAGGAGCGAGGTTGTTGAAGATAACCCCCTTCCCGTCCACACCTCTGGGTTTGAACAGGGAGCGGGCCCTTAGCAACGCTGTCAATCAAACCTTTTGCTAACGCTAACAGGAGCGACGTCGGGGAAAAAAGGACCTGATGTGTCTGTTTTTAATGTTCATATGTTGATTTACAGACACAGACGTGAAATAAAAACCCAGGATCATGTAGAGGCTTAATACGAACATTTAAGAATTATTTTTTTAATTTTTTTTTAAAAAATTAATTCAAAATGGCAAAAAAAAACCCACAACCCTCAAAAAACAAAAAAATGAAATTCATAAAAATTAATAAAAAAAATTCCAAAAAACCCAAAAACCTCGATTAATAAATAAAAAAAAACCAAAAACTCAAAAAAAAAAAAAATAAAAATGAACCCAGGATCATGTAGAGGATTAATACGAACATTTAAGACCAAATGAGTCTGACAGCAGCAGGGACAGAGAGAGAGAGACACTGTTTTGAAAAGAAAAAAAGTAATAAATAAAAAAAAAAAAAAAAAAAAAAAAAAAAACCCTCAAATAACAAAAAAAAATAATTAAAAATTAACTCAAAATGACAAAAAAAACAAAAAAAAAAAAACAAAACAAATAAAAAAAAAAAAAAAAAAAAAAAACAGAAAATAAACAAAAAACATGAATAAATAAACTCAAAATAATTCCAAAACCCAAAAAACCCAGAAACCTCAAATTAGCTAAAAATAAAAAACAAAAAAAACAAAACTCAAAATAACAAAAAACAAAAAATGAACCCAGGATCATGTAGAGGATTAATACGAACATTTAAGACCAAAAAGAGTCTGACAGAATTACAGAGAGAGGAGACACTTGAAATGCGTTGGCAGCAGGTTAGCTACGTCCGTTTATATAAACCGTCTATGTTTAAACACAAATCTTCCATTTTCTGATGAAATGTACCTGACCCTTTAGGACCGATGGAAATGATCCTTTTGTCTATGATCCAGAGTGTTTACTTTTCTGTCTGTTCATCAGCTCCGTCCCAATCAAACCAATCAATAGAATAATGATGACGTAACTGCACCTTGACAGATTTCATCTTCCTCCCGAGCATCTCCTCCATCTCCTCAGCGAACTGTTTGACCAGCTCCTCCCCGTCCACCTCCTCCATCCTCACCGTCCCCTCCACGTCTTTGTATTTCTGTCGACATACAGCATCAGGTGAGTGGATATTCACCGAAATATTATATTATTATATTATGAACAGGTTCCATATTTATAAGAACACAGGATCAGGGAGAAGTCGTTTTTTCTGCACATTCTGGTGAAATAATGAGGATTATCTTTGTTGGCGTTTGTCACGATTATATAAAAACGACTTTTATTCTATCACGATTTTATCGTCCCATATCTGTCTCTATTCTATCTATTTATCGTCCCATCTCTCGTCTATAAACTGCAGTAATAAGACACTGGTCAGTGTTGGGCCAAAGTTACTTCCTGGATGGGTGCTCTCACACCTATTAGCATACTGGCTATTAGCACCCTCGCAATTGGCATCATGACTATTAGCATACTGGCTATTAGCACCCTCGCAATTAACACCCTCACTATTAGCATACTGGCTATTAGCATACTGGCTAGCCCTATTGTTTTCTTTAGCTTTAGTTCTAGAGATTGATGATCTGAGGCTCCTGTTCAAAAATTATTGTCTTTTGAAAAAGGTAAAAGGAGCTGTTCACTTGAAAACTACCACTTCATGACATCACAAGGTGGAACACAGCATTTTGAGCTTTAGAGATGTATAGTAAAAGTTAAATCTGTCACTGGACAAATCGTTGTAGGAGTGAAGACGTTTGGTTTCTTCAATTCTGGTCAGATTCCTGCTGGACACTGACTTATATCGGTCTGAAGGAGGCGCTAACGACACTGAAACTGGAAACAGCTTTTGATTACAGTTTCAGCCTTAATGTTCTCTTTGTTTCTTTTGTTTGCTTTGGGTCTGAGGATGGGGAGATAGATTATGTCTCAGGTGTGTGTGTGAGTAAAGTGTCAGTGTGTGTGTGAGTAAAGTGTCAGTGTGTGTGAGTAAAGTGTCAGTGTGTGTGTGAGTAAAGTGTCAGTGTGTGTGAGTAAAGTGTCGGTGTGTGTGAGTAAAGTGTCAGTGTGTGTGAGTAAATTGTCAGTGTGTGTGTGAGTAAAGTGTCAGTGTGTGTGTGAGTAAAGTGTCAGTGTGTGTGAGTAAAGTGTCAGTGTGTGTGAGTAAAGTGTCAGTGTGTGTGAGTGTCAGTGTGCGTGAGTAAAGTGTCAGTGTGTGTGAGTAAAGTGTCAGTGTGTGTGTGTAAAGTGTCAGTGTGTGTGTGAGTAAAGTGTCAGTGTGTGTGTGAGTAAAGTGTCGGTGTGTGTGAGTAAAGTGTCAGTGTGTGTGAGTAAAGTGTCAGTGTGTGTGTGAGTAAAGTGTCAGTGTGTGTGTGAGTAAAGTGTCAGTGTGTGTGAGTAAAGTGTCAGTGTGTGTGAGTAAAGTGTCAGTGTGTGTGAGTGTCAGTGTGCGTGTGTGTGTAAAGTGTCAGTGTGTGTGAGTAAAGTGTCAGTGTGTGTGTGTAAAGTGTCAGTGTGTGTGTGAGTAAAGTGTCAGTGTGTGTGAGTAAAGTGTCAGTGTGTGTGAGTAAAGAGTCAGTGTGTGTGTGAGTAAAGTGTCAGTGTGTGTGAGTAAAGTGTCAGTGTGTGTGTGAGTGAGTAAAGTGTCAGTGTGTGTGTGAGTAAAGTGTCAGTGTGTGTGAGTAAAGTGTCAGTGTGTGGTGTGTGTGAAGTGTCAGTGTGTGTGAGTAAAGTGTCAGTGTGTGTGAGTAAAGTGTCAGTGTGTGTGTGTAAAGTGTCAGTGTGTGTGTGAGTAAAGTGTCAGTGTGCGTGAGTAAAGTGTCAGTGTGTGTGAGTGTCAGTGTGTGCGTGAGTGAGTAAAGTGTCAGTGTGTGTGTGTAAAGTGTCAGTGTGTGTGTGTGAGTAAAGTGTCAGTGTGCGTGAGTAAAGTGTCAGTGTGTGTGAGTAAAGTGTCAGTGTGTGTGTGTGTGTAAAGTGTCAGTGTGTGTGAGTAAAGTGTCAGTGTGTGTGAGTGTCAGTGTCAGTGAGTGTCAGTGTGTGTGAGTAAAGTGTCAGTGTGTGTGTGAGTAAAGTGTCGGTGTGTGTGAGTAAAGTGTCGGTGTGTGTGTGTGGAGTAAAGCGTCTGTGTGTGAGTAAAGCGTCATGTGTGTGAGTAAAGTGTCAGTGTGTGTGAGTAAAGCGTCAGTGTGTGTGTGAGTAAAGCGTCAGTGTGTGTGTGAGTAAAGTGTCAGTGTGTGTGTGTGAGTAAAGTGTCAGTGTGTGTGAGTAAAGCGTCAGTGTGTGTGTGAGTAAAGTGTCAGTGTGTGTGTGTGAGTAAAGCGTCAGTGTGTGTGTGAGTAAAGTGTCAGTGTGTGTGTGAGTAAAGCGTCAGTGTGTGTGAGTAAAGCGTCAGTGTGTGTGTGAGTAAAGCGTCAGTGTGTGTGAGTAAAGCGTCAGTGTGTGTGTGAGTAAAGTGTCAGTGTGTGTGTGAGTAAAGTGTCAGTGTGTGTGAGTAAAGCGTCAGTGTGTGTGTGAGTAAAGTGTCAGTGTGTGTGTGAGTAAAGCGTCAGTGTGTCAGTGTGTGAGTAAAGCGTCAGTGTGTGTGTGAGTAAAGTGTCAGTGTGTGTGTGTGAGTAAAGCGTCAGTGTGTGTGTGAGTAAAGTGTCAGTGTGTGTGTGTGTGAGTAAGTGTGTCAGTGTGTGTGAGTAAAGCGTCAGTGTGTGTGTGAGTAAAGTGTCAGTGTGTGTGTGTGAGTAAAGTGTCAGTGTGTGAGTAAAGTGTCAGTGTGTGTGAGTAAAGTGTCAGTGTGTGTGTGAGTAAAGCGTCAGTGTGTGTGAGTAAAGCGTCAGTGTGTGTGAGTAAAGTGTCAGTGTGTGTGAGTAAAGTGTCAGTGTGTGTGAGTAAAGTGTCAGTGTGTGTGAGTAAAGCGTCAGTGTGTGAGTAAAGCGTCAGTGTGTGTGAGTAAAGCGTCAGTGTGTGTGTGAGTAAAGTGTCAGTGTGTGTGAGTAAAGTGTCAGTGTGTGTGAGTAAAGCGTCAGTGTGTGTGTGAGTAAAGTGTCAGTGTGTGTGAGTAAAGCGTCAGTGTGTGTGAGTAAAGCGTCAGTGTGTGTGAGTAAAGTGTCAGTGTGTGTGTGTGAGTAAAGTGTCAGTGTGTGTGAGTAAAGTGTCAGTGTGTGTGTGAGTAAAGTGTCAGTAGTGTGTGTGAGTAAAGTGTCAGTGTGTGTGTGAGTAAAGTGTCAGTGTGTGTGTGTGTGAGTAAAGTGTCAGTGTGTGTGTGAGTAAAGTGTCAGTGTGTGTGAGTAAAGTGTCAGTGTGTGTGAGTAAAGTGTCAGTGTGTGTGTGAGTAAAGTGTCAGTGTGTGTGAGTAAAGTGTCAGTGTGTGTGAGTAAAGCGTCAGTGTGTGTGTGAGTAAAGTGTCAGTGTGTGTGAGTAAAGTGTCAGTGTGTGTGAGTAAAGTGTCAGTGTGTGTGAGTAAAGTGTCAGTGTGTGTTAAAGTGTCAGTGTGTGTGAGTAAAGTGTCAGTGTGTGTTAAAGTGTCAGTGTGTGTGAGTAACAGATGGTGAGTGGAGCTGATGGAAGCTGCAGGGAGCCACAGAACCGCAGAGCACAAACCTCATTATGGACCAGACTTTCACAAACGTATCGAGTCTTTCACACAGATACAAACACAGGTGCTAAACGTCCCCTCAGGACCGACGCTGGACTGATATGAAAGAACCGAGGAGCAGAAAGAGCCAAAAAAGTGGAGAGGAATATTCAGACGTCTGTTTTCAGCCGCAGTTAAAGCTCGTATAAAGCCGTTTCCTCCTCAAAAACAGAGCTGGACTTGTGTTTTGTTTCATTCACACTTTATTATTCGTCTGACACACATTACTGTCTGTCACACATATTCTTAAAGTATTTATACACAGAGTCTTACCTTCTGCAGTAGTTGAGCTCCGGAGTATCGAGCAGATAAAGACGTGAGCTGTTTTCCAAAAGACACGGCCCATTTCTGCACTCTGTGAACGCACGAGACACACGTCAGAATCAATGTGACGTTTAGTTTGACAAAAGTGAAACAAAAGGTAAAACATTTGCAGATTTTAGACGCTCGTTTGGATCTTTTTTCGGTTCCTAAATCAAAAATATAACAAATGAACTGACAGAGGATGAGAGCTTTTTCTACACGAGTCAAACTGATTCAAAAGGAGCTGGAGAATTTTACAATAAAATGCAGTTAAATGTTTTCTCTCTGTCCATATCCAGAGGTGGAAGAAGTACTTTTTGTACAGATACAGGAGCAAAAAATACTCAAGTAAAAGTATCAAATGTAAAAATCTACAGAAGTAAAAGTATTAAAACACGTGTTTAAAAATGTACTTAAAGAGTAAAAAAAAGTATTTCACACAAGTGTTGTTCATTTAAGTGTAAATGTAGAGATACTGATGAAAAATTACACATATTTTGTTGAACAGTAACAATATGAATCAGTTTCTTCATTTTTCTTATGAATTTTTTTTGTTGTGTTTTATTTATTTCTGTAGATTTATTTTTGATTGTTTTATGTTTTGTTTGTTCAAACCTTCATCGGTGCCTTTGTCGGTGCAGAATGTTTCATCGACATTGTGGGTTTTGTCGGAGACACAGAACACAATGGTCTACAGTCCCTCAGCCAATCAGGACGCAGAACACAATGGTCTACAGTCCCTCAGCCAATCAGGACGCAGAACACAATGGTCTACAGTCCCTCAGCCAATCAGGACGCAGAACACAATGGTCTACAGTCCCTGAGCCAATCAGGACGCAGAACACAATGGTCTACAGTCCCTGAGCCAATCAGGACGCAGAACACATGGTCTACAGTCCCTCAGCCACAATGGTCAGGACGCAGAACACAATGGTCTACAGTCCCTCAGTCCCCAATCAGGACGCAGAACACAATGGTCTACAGTCCCTCAGCCAATCAGGACGCAGAACACAATGGTCTACAGTCTCTTAACAGTCTTCAGATCATTAGACGTTTAAATTTTACCGACTGAGCCTCTGATTAAAATGATTTGGAGAGTTCATCTTTCTTGGTGCCATGTTTATTTTTAACCTGGATCTAAAATTCCCCGCTGGCCGGTGGTGGATTCGTCCCTCGCTGTGCATGTATAGACTCCCTTTAGTGTTGAAGCCGCCTCATGTAAAGAGGTTAGCAGCATCACAGATTATCAGATTAAAGGCAGGTGACGGGTGCTGTCTGCTGCTGTAGGTCGTTGGGTAACATGCTGCTGGATAAAACCCTGGACTCTCGGACGGGTCGTGTAAACAGAAGCTTTTACAGGAAGTGAACAGGAAGAGGCAGATGGTCCAGACCAGACGAGCTCGGCCAGATCTCTGCTGGGAGCCCGGAGAACACGGCTTCCCTGGAAACAACCTGGACCTGGGCTGACGTTTAGGGATGTAGATAAGATCGATTCATTCATATGTTTGGTATAATATGAATTTGTTCGTGCCTCGTTCGTATTAAACAATCGAACGTCGTGAGCAGATCTGAGGCTTTAAGGTGCAGGTCGTGTAAATGTTTAGTCGTGAGTGTATCGTCTGGTGTGCGGCAATATGGCAAAAATAACAGCTCTCTTCTGCTGTGACGCTAAAGCTAACACTTAGCATGCTAGCGCACACTTCCTGATTATCGGACAATAAAACGTTCTAATATTAGTTTTTTTAACATGCAGCGGATGAAGTTTCATTTGGTTTTCTGCACATAAACGTAAAACATGACAAATCTTCAGCTCACTCAAAGAAATCTCCCACAATCCATCAGGAACTGGAAACTACTGGAACGTGCTTGTGTCTCTATGGTTCTCATCTCTGGATCATTCTGTTATAATTTACACATTTTAAATCACAATATTCATCTAAAACGACGTAATAAAAGTAGCACAGCAGCTGGTTTCAGGATCATAAACTGTGGAGTCCAGAGGAGACGACGTCAAGAACAAGGAGACGAGAGTGAGGAGACAAGGAAACGAGAGAGGAGATGAGAGAAGAGACAAGGAAACGAGAGAGGAGATGAGAGAAGAGACGAGAGAGGAGACGAGAATGAGGAGACAAGGAAACAAGAGAGGAGACAAGGGAGGAGACGAGGGAAGAGGAGACAAGGAAACGAGAGAGGAGACGAGAGAAGAGGAGAAGAAAGAGGAGACGACAGAGGAAACAAGGAGATGAGAGTGGGCGTGTCAGAGTGGGCGTGTCAGAGTGGGCGTGGCAAAATGGCATCTTGAAAATAGTGGATTAAAGATTAAACTCAAACATGAATCACTCCAAACACAACTTCAGAGGAAAAAATGAGAAGAAACAACGAGAACCTGGAGAAACATCTGAACAGTTTGAAGAAGTGAGTCTCCTGAAATATTTCTCCCTCAAATCTGTAAAACAAACCGGTCGCCCTGAGCGTTCTCGAGTCCAGAGTGTGAATTCTCCTGGTTTCTGTCCTCTCCTGACTCTGTGACCCGTCCTGAGCTTAAACCTTTCACACGCACCTGAGAACACGACCCGCAGGAGCTTAGCCACATGCTCCCTGTTCAAAATGAGCACTTCCTGTATCCCCACATGATGACATCACAAGGTGGAACAGAGTGTTTTCTGTTTCTGTAGGATTTGTTTCACTCACATTTCAGGCGGGATGCTCATCTGTCCGTGCACCGTGACGACATGTGAGCTGCAGAGTAAGACCCAGAGCAGCAGGGCGCCTCCTCCGCTTCTCCGCTCGCCCCCCGTAGATCTGACTCGTAAACGGCCGCCGCTCCCCCGCTCGACGCCCCGACGCTTCATCCCGGCAGCTGATCCCGTTAGCTCAGTCCTGCACTCGTGACATACTGGAAAAAAGAGAGAAGTGAAGAGTGAAATCAGGGCAGAAGTGTGAGAAACACGAGGCTAGAAGTTATAGCAGCTAATTTACACATTTTAAGCTCCGCCCACGAGTATCATAGCAACCAACGAACCAATCAGGAGCGAGGCTGTTGAAGGTAACGCCCCTTTCTGCCCATCCCACTGGTTTAGCAGGGAGCAGGCGCTTAGCAACTCTGTCAATCAAACCTGCTGCTAAAGCTATTTGTCAAACTTAAGGGCCACGTGCCAAATGTGGCCCGCCAGGTCATTTTATGTGGCCCATGACAAGGTAAATTCAAAGGTGCGACTGTCTTAAAATGTCACAGTAAGTTATACAGTCATATTTTTTACATCTATGGAAATACATCTGCAATGTTTGTTAATAAATACAGAAAGTTTATGAACACATTACATTTATTCTGCATCACATCCGGCCCTTTGAGAGCGAACGTTTCCCTGATGTGGCCCTCGGTGAAAATGTGTTTGACGACCCTGAAGAAGGAGCGACGTCGGGGAAAGAAAACGCCTGATGTGTCTGTTTTTAATGTTCAGATGTTGATTTACAGACACAGACGGGAAATAAAAACCCCAGGATCATGTAGAGGGTTAATACGAACATTTAAGACCAAAATGAGTCTGACAGCAGCAGCTACAGAGAGGGGAGGGACGGTTTAAAAAATACAAAACATAAACTTAAAAAAAACCAAAAATAAATAAAAAAAACTCAAAATAACTAAAAAATAAATAAATAAATCAAAATAACAAAAAATAAATAAATAAATAACAAAAAAAACCCTTCAAAATAACAACCAAAAAAAAGAAAAAATCCCCAAATAACAAAAAATAAAATAAATAAACTCAAAATAATAAAAAAAAAAAAGAAAAAAAAAAATGAAAATTTTAAAAATGAACTCAAAAAAATTAACCCCAGGATCATAATGACAAGTCTGACAGCAGCAGTTACAAGTCCAAGAAACGCAGGATTTGAGCCGACAACCTGAGGAGTGAGCGCTAGCTACTAAGCCGCCATGTTAGATTTGTGAATAGTGTAACAGCTATTCACATTTTTTAATAAATTTAATCTGGAAACTTCGAATTACACTCCACTGGCCCCATTTTACGCTTTTTTTCATCTATATAACGTCGTTTCCTCGTCACAAACAGACCTGGGGTTGTGTTTTGTTTCTGCAGATTCAAGCTGAGTTCTTCTTTCAAACAGAAAACCCTCTGTTCCACCTTGTGATGTCATCATGTGGTGATACAGGAAGTGCTCCACTGTGTTTTTAAACTCCACACACCTTCATTTATTGAATAATTTGGATCATTTCAACTCTGGAATTGCAGATCTCTGTTAAAAAGGTCGATGTTCACTTAAAAACTACCACTTCATGACATCACAAGGTGGAACAGAGTGTTTGATGTAGAACCTTTAAGTGACAGGGAGAACATGCAAACATCACTACGTCTGGGAATTGAACCTGCGACCTTCTGTCTGTGAACAGTCCTCCAGTTTAGAAACGCCCAAACGCAGCACAGATTGGTGAATAGTTTTAAAAATTGTGCAGATAAAAAGTCTATAATTTAAAACAAAATGGCGGACGGACTTTGTTACCTGGTGAGGACGTCAGAGAGGCAAAAAATATCCAAAAAACCTTTAAAAATTCATTCCACGGAGAAGGAAAGTTGTCATTTAAAATCCAATATCGCTTCAAAGTTTCAACAAAAGTATAATAAATAAAAATTCACCTGAGCGTTTCTATATTTTAAATCAGTCCTGTGCAAATAATGGTTCTTATAATTATCCCATTGACATTTCATCCACAAATCAGATTAGCACAGGTGAGCTAAACGAAGTTAGCCGCGCCGCTAAGTGAGTCGGTGTCAGCTGAGCTCGTTACCGCCGGCAACAAGAGACTTCCCGGTGTCAAAGGTCACATTTCTACACCGGGGGTCGCGGACAAACCGAGCCATAGTCTCTTAATCCTGTTACACGTCCGAGCATCGTCACTTATGCTCACTTATGCTCACTTTTTCTGGCGTGGTGCAGTGTTATCAGGTAAAATGTGCCGTGTTGTGGCTTTAAAATGACCAATTGAAGCTGTTTTTGTGATTTTAATGATTTCAAATTCTTTCAAAATGGTTTAGTCGTAGTTATGAGTTTGAAACAGGAGCAGGCGCCAAGAAAAACTCCCGAACAAACCACGTGCAACCAGGAAAAAGCAGTATTCCCATTTTAAAAAATCCCCAAAAAAGATGAGAAAAATCCGTCTTCTTCTACATCTTTGCTCCTGGAATCCTCCAAACGCAGCAGCCGAGCGGAGCCGGGGTCAAAACCGGAGCTGGAGGTGCAAAAATGGAGAGACTGATGGAGGAAGAGGTTGTTTCTTCCTCTGTGTCGAACAACTCGATCTCACTCACTCCCGGACCAGTTTATACCATAATCCAAGAGCCGGGATTAAACCCCTCCTCCCTCCATCCCTCCTTTTTTCCTCTCGTTCTCGTCCAACTCTCTCTCTTCCTCCCTCTCTCTCTCTCTCTCTGTCCATTTCCTCTTGTGTTTTCCAATCGCTTTTAACCCACTGAAGCCTCCCGTCTGACTGATACAGACAGGCTGAGCTAAAGCTGCTGTTCTCTTTATCTTTGTTGGCTTTGTTGGCTTTTTTTGTTTTATTTTGTTATTTTCTGATTTGACTTTTGTTCAGAAAGAAGTTGGTTTGTGCGACAGTGAAATAAACATGTTACATTTGCGGTTTCTAGTCAAAAAACAGCATTTAAATATGATAAAACACTAATTATTCAGAAGAACCTGCAATTTACAGTGACAGAGTGAGCCCCCTAGTGGACACCAGCTGCACAGCAACTACAGAATAAAAAGAGACACTACAGGCAAAACTGTTTTTTTTGTTTTTTTTTGTTCAGTTTAGTCTCTCAGCAAAAAAATTTCACGTGGAAACAATAAACTGTCCACTCTGCTGTGAAATACGCTTTAATATTTAACTCAATGAACCTGCCTCCATAGAGTCACACGAGACAGTTTCACATTTTAACTCCAAAAAAAAGACGTTTTCTCCCACAGCGACAGAAGGATCAGCCCTAAACTTTACAATCTGGAACTTAACAAGATTTTGAGGAAACTTACTCAAGGATTTTTGAGTTAAAACTTCTGATTTATGAAGTTTTAACTCTAAAAAATGAGGCGAAATTTCAATCTTTAGGTTTTTTTTCAGTCAGATTTAGTTATTCCAACACTAAATAACATCTAAAATCCACTGTGTGTGTGTTTTTTTTTGTATTTAATTGACAATAAAATAAGATTGAACCTGGTTTCTGTTTTGCATGTTCCAAAAATGGTCAGTTCTGTCCATTTTTACACATAAAACGTCTTATTTTTAAATGAAAAACATGTAATACATTTGTTTCTTACATTTATGTGACTGTTTCAGCTGAAGTTTCACACTGATGTCTCTAAGTTTCAGAGTTTTTCCTGTTCACCTGCAGCGTCTGGTCTTAAATAAAACAACGAAACTCACAGGTTAGATTTTCTTTTAGTGAATTGAAACATTATTATGACGAGGAAGGATTAAATATAAACTATACCACGATAAAAAGGTAAAAAGTCACATGTTTTTCCATCTTTAAGTGTCTCACAGTGACAGCGACGGGGCGAGGAGGGTTCAGTGTCTTGCCCAAGGACACAGCGGCAGTGTTCTTCTGTAGGAGCTGGAATCGCACCGACAACCTGTGAGTCGATGGACAAACGCTCCACAAACTGAGCTGCTGCGTAATGCCACAAAACTCACTAAAATCTGAGTTTCACACTTAAACATAATCAGTGTTTGAGTCGTTAAAGGAGAGAAAGTGTCTGAGAGTTTTCAAAGTTTAACAAACACGACTCACGACGTCGTCAGTTTTACCGACTTTTCCGGAAAATAAGTCGCACCAGCCAAAAAATGTGTAATAATAATAAAGAAAAACAGACACAGATAAATCACAAACTATGAAAAAAGTGACTTATATGAAACGAGTGAAAAACCCCCGTGACGTGTGACGTGGAGGAGCCATGTCCTGTGTGTAGTGAAGTGTGTGCACATACATGTGTGTAACATACGTGTGCACATACATGTGTGTAACATACATGTACATACATGTGTGTATCATACGTGTGTACATACATGTGTGTATCATACGTGTGCACATACATGTGTGTATCATACGTGTGCACATACATGTGTGTATCATACGTGTGCACATACATGTGTGTATCATACGTGTGCACATACATGTGTGTATCATACGTGTGTTACATGTGAACATACAGCGGTGGAACAGCTGTCCGCCCTCCCCCACTGACCCACATCACAGCACTAATGACGGGATGAAGGGCTGAGGCGCCTCCCTCTCAGCTCCTCTGAACCATCACAGACAAGATCTGGATATGATTCAGTGAGGAGTCAGGAGGAGTCAGAGGAGGAGTCAGGGGGAGGAGTCAGGAGGAGGAGTCAGGAGAAGGAGTCAGGAGGAGGAGTCAGGAGGAGGAGTCAGGAGAAGGAGTCAGGAGGAGGAGTCAGGAGGAGGAGTCAGGAGGAGTCAGGAAGAGGAGTCAGGAGGAGGAGTCAGGAGGAGTCAGGAAGAGGAGTCAGGAGGAGGAGTCAGAGGAGAATTACAAACATGGACTGGAATAAGTAATAAATACAGAAACAGTTAATTAGCAAGTTTAAAAAGTAGTTAGATTTATTTTACATCTGGCCCTTTGACGGCGGCCATTTTGCTGATGTGGCCCTCGGTGAAAATGTGTTTGCCTCCTCTGCACTAGGGGGCGGTAAAGTCTCGTACGACGGGAGCAGCTTAAATGAATATTGCTCAAACACAGATTTTTGTTGAAGGACGTTCTAGGTTCTGGCCAGTCAAATAAATTCTTGGGTTCAACATTTGTACATTTACCTTTTGGATATTTCATGTTATAGAGAAAACTGTCTGCTGCCCCCATGTGGAAGTAAGACGTCATTACAGCTTAGAATCTGAAAACCAACAGTGACATTTTGATTTAAATAATAAACTGGAAATACTTCATTCACTGCTGTAAATGCACCTGAGCTGTTTCTAGTATAACTTTACATATTATATTATCTTTAATATAAATATTTGGGCTCTTGGGGGCCCCCTGGTGGCAGTGGGGCCCTCAGCAGCTGCTCAGTCTGCTGATACTCTGCACCGGCCCTGCTCATATCACAACAATAATAATCATTTCTATTCAAATCATCAAAGTTGCCGCTCTCTGCTCTGTCCAAAAATATTTTAGAGTTATTTAACTTTTTTCTTAATATAATTTCACAGATCTTATTACTTCATATATTTGAAGTGTTTTGTGTTTATACCAAGTACAAATAAAAAACATGAATGATGCTGAGTCCAAACTGACGCGTCGTTCACATCACGAAGTTTGTTTAATCTTGTGAGTTTTTGTTTTGAGGCTTTTATATCGTGTAAAAAAAAGATTCACTGTACTGAGAAAAACTTCAGATCAAAACTAAAACTAAACCATGAAATAGAGGTTCACAAAATGTCTGTCAGAGTTAAATCACTAATTAATTTATTTCTATGTATCTCTGAAGTAGTAAAACAAACAACTTAATAAAACATGACAGTCGAGGAGGCGAAAGTGCTCAAAATAATGTAAAAGTAGCTTTAAAATCCTGTGATATTATGAATAAAAGATGAATATTCACAATAAAAACACACTCACTTGTTTGTTTTCTTCTTCAGCTGCAGCATTTGTCTGTGACTTTTTGTCTGTGACTTTTTGTCCGATCTTCTGGAGGGAGGAGCTGTAGAAAAAACACAAACTTGACCAAACTAGAAAAATACATGTATTAACTGCTTTTAAAATAATTCAGGATCATGTCATAATGTGTCTAAATCTAGAGCCAGCTGCAGAAGAACTCGTCCCCGCCTGCTCCGCTCTGTAAATGTGAAATGACTGTGTGGTACCAGGCTCCGCCCCTCTCGGACGCTCCATTAGAAGCATTGATTGGCTCAGGTCGAGTCGTCAGCCTTTAGTTTGGTCTGATCAGCTAAACCCGTGACGGCAACTGCACCGGCGACAGGATTCTCTAATCTGGACATTAGGAGGGTCGTACGAGGCACGTTTACACCAGGTCGGGACAGAAAATGAGTAAATATAAAAAATGAATGAAACTTTACACTTTCAGAGCAGATAGATGTGATGTAGTGAAGGTCATTTCAAATAAACCTGTATTTTAAGAGTTGTAACAAATGCAAATTTAAAAATCTACAGAAATATTATGAAATCATTTTTGAGAATAAAACTTAAACCAGAGGCAAACATGAAAAAGTATTTTAAAATCTTAAAATTAACATTAATTTATTTATTTTTAAATTTGTATTTATTATTTATTTAATGTTGTTTGTATTTATTTTAATTTTTATATATTATTTACTTTAGTTTTAATACATTTTTATTTTATACATTATTTACTTTCGTATTTTTTATTTATTTTATTTGTATTTATTTTATTTATTTATTTTAATTTGTTTAAAATTATTTATTTCTATTTTATATATTTTTTACTTTTGTATTTATTCATAATTTATTGTTTTTGTATTTATTATATTTTGTTTTAATTTATATATTATTTATTTTGTTTTAATTAATACATTTTTATTTTATATATGTATATGTCTATGTATTTATTGTGTTATAATTTTACTCTTGGACAGTATCTGCTGTCAAAGGACGACAGATGTAAAACAGCCTTTGGCTAATTCTGGCAATTTACAGAAATGTCGATTAATATGAACTGTCCCTGAAATAAATAAATAATTATTATTTACTTTTTTTTTTTAATTTTATTTGTATTTATTATCTATTTTAATTTGTTTTAATGTATTTATTTTTTACTTTATACATTATTTACTTTTGTATTTATTTGTTTTATGTTATATTTTTTCCAGATTTAATACATTTCTGTTGATTTTCCAGCTCATGTAAATTGCAGCTTTTGATTTTCGATATTTTTGAAAACTCAAAATACACTTCTGTTACTCACAGCTTCTGTATAAACTTTAAGTGTATTTTGGGTTTGAGAAGGACGAACGGTTGTCATGGCAATTAACAATTTCAAACTTTATGTCTTGAATCTGAAAAAGTCTCCGGAGTAAAGTCCAGCTCAGAAGAGAAACACAAACACAAGAACAGAAAATAAAAAATAAAAACACTCACCCTGAGTCTGAGCTTCATCCTCATTATGTTTAATGAGGGTCAGTCTGTGGCTAACACGAGCTAACACGAGCTAACACGAGCTAACATGAGATAACACGAGCTAACACGAGCTAACACGAGCTAACACGAGCTAACACGAGCTAAAACGAGCTAACACGAGCTAACACGAGCTAACATGAGATAACACGAGCTAACACGAGGTAAAACCAGCTAAAACGAGCTAACACGAGCTAACACGAGCTAAAACGAGCTTACACGAGCTAACACGAGCTAAAGCTAAGGCTCCGGTTATAATGAGGCGATTAGAGAAAAGGAAACAGGAAAAGAGTCGAGACAAAACAACCCGCGTCAAATCAGCAAAACTCTCAAAACAGGAAAGAATTTATGAAAGAATTCAGTGTTTCTGACACGAGAGAAACACGTGACCTGCTGGAGAAAAGGGACAAAAAATAACTAAACTTTAATTAAAGTAATAATAGTAAAAACTAAAATACAAACAAATCTAGACTAACTAAAATATATTTAATATTTATACAACAATGAACCAGCAACAGGTGAAACGTGTGAGGTCAGGCTCGGCTAGACAAGCGTTAGCGACAGAGAAGCTAACTAACGTTAGAGTTAGTAAAGCTAATAGCTATAAAAAATACTTTTACTTTTCAGTCCAGTTCATAAATGTAGTGCAGTAGAAAGTACAGATACTGCTCTCTCCCAAGTGAAAGTAAAAAGTAAAGTACAGGTACCTATAATGCGTACTTAAGTGTAGTATTTTAGTACTTTTACCTTGTTTAGTTCCATCCCTGATTATAAGTGACCTTCAAACATCAAAAACACAGTTAAACTTCACATCGTGTGTAATTCAAACAAAAAAACCTAAAAATCATCACTGTAAATGTGGATCTCACAGAAAAACGAGCGTCCGACAGGTTAAAAGTGTTTTATTTCAGTTTTTTTCCAAATGCTCTGCTCATAAATGCGTTTGTAAAATGTTCAGAATGAAAAACAATAGAAATGACATTTTAAAATCAAAAATCACCAATCGGATCAAATAGAAATCAGACTTTGCTTTTCCTCCGTCGACACAGAAATGCTACGTCAGAAGCTGCTGGTACTTTACTTTACGGACTTTAAGTTTTTCTGAATATAAAAATACTAAACAAAATATTTTCCTCTGTAAAGGTCATTTTCAACATAAAACACAGACTCTAGAAACATCTGTACATCTGCGTTAAAACGTCTGAATCCCTGTGTGGTACAATAGTGCATCGTTTTTCTACAATAAGGCCATTTTAAACAGTCAAAAGCCAAATACAATCTTTAAATTAAATTATTCTTTGAGGTAGAGCCGTTCCCCGTGTTAAAGTGTCCTGTTCACGTAAAAAAAAACAGCTTTTTTGGATTTTATATGTTTTTTTTTTTATGTTTAATCTTATTTTTGTCGTTTTTTTAAAGTATTATTTAGAGATTTGAATAATACTGCAGGTGGTTATGTTGTTTCTAAAGTAAACTGTCAAATATATCGATAAAATTACAAACAAAATCGAGAATAATCATAAAAATATGGCGTCTGTACAAAAAATACTTTATACAAAACTTTTAATGTTTTAATTTAAATGTGGATCTTAACTAGCTGTAATATATGAATTATGAAAAATAAAACTCCCAGGCCTTCGTAAAAATTGTATATGTCAAAGTTGGATTATTTAAGCAAAGTAAAAGCGAGATTATTATAAAAATATGTTTCTGCTGGTGAGAAAATGACCCGGAAAAATAAAGATAAAAATAAAAGTTTTGATACAACAGTAAAATCATGTAAAATATTGTCTTCATAGATCTTAAAGGGCTCGTGTTACACTGTGTTTCTGATTCTCTAATGTTTAACACGCAAATAAACCTGCAGATTTAGGCTGAAAACACTCTGTTCCACCTTGTGATGTCATCAAGTGGTGATACAGGAAGTGCTGTGTTTTTAAACTCCGCCCACCTTCATGTCTAGAATCATCTGGATCATTTCAGACCTGGAGCTGCCACGTATCTCCACTGAACTAAAGGTAAAAGGAGCTGTTAAAACTGTTGAAAACTACCACTTGATGACATCACAAGGTGGAACGGAGCGTTTTGAGCTTTGTAGATGTGACAGACAAACATGTGATTGAAGCAAAACACAACTCCGGGTGTGTTTTTGATGCGGTAACAGCGTTCTGACATGGCTTAAAGCTCACGAGAGTCAGTTTCGTGCGATATCGGCCCTTTAAGTGTCGTGTCGCTACAGGATGAGCCATAGCAGTCCATGCAGAGCCGGGTCGTCAGTATCTGCTGCAGGGGTCCGTGGAGAATCTGCTGGTGTAGGCGTCGTAGATGGAGTCGAGGAAAGAGCTGTCGTTCTGGAAAAACACAAAGCACAAACATTAAACCGTCGGTTTTCAAAGAGTTTTAATCTGTGGGAAAAAAGATGAATCTGATTTTATGTTTGACAAAAATATTCTTGATGATTGTATGAAAACACCTTCGAAACGTAATTTATCAAACTTTATTTTCAGGCTCTTTTCACACAGTTTAGCAGTGATGTAGATGTGATTTGGTTCTGTTTTTGTGTTCGTTTCTGGGTTTAATCTCAGTTTTGACGCTCCTCTGCAGTTTTCTGTCTGACGGTTTGGACCAAAAAAACCTTGATTTATTTCGTTTTTGCGTCTGTAAAAACCCACCAGCATTTCATAAGTACCATGAGCTCTAACCCTAACCTCTCTTTGTGATTATTTACATGGATCACGCCGGGGTCAACAATTCTGGTGGCCCAATCATAAAAAAAAAAAAAAAATGTTACGGGGTTAGAGTCCCTGGTGAGGGTTAAAGTCCCTCACGAAGCCGTGTTCAGGTTAAAGTCCTGACAGTAAAACAGGTTAAAGTCCTGTGACACACTCTGGTGCAGTGAGCAGACGTGTCCCTGTGCAGCTGGGTGCGTACAGTGCTTCCTTGGGGAGTTTTGGGTCCCTCAAAATAATAAAATAATAAAAGCACGGGGTTAGAGTCCCCAACTGGTGCGTAATATTGTGACGGGGTTAGAGTCCCTCACGAAGAAAGGTTCCGTGTTCAGGTTAAAGTCCTGATAGTTAAACAGGTTAAAGTCCTGATAGTAAAACAGGTTAAAGTCCTGATACTAAAACAGGTTAAAGTCCTGATAGTAAAACAGGTTAAAGTCCTGATAGTAAAACAGGTTTAAAGTTCCTGATAGTAAAACAGGTTAAAGTCCTGATACTAAAACAGGTTAAAGTCCTGATAGTAAAAAACAGGTTAAAGTCCTGATACTAAAACAGGTTAAAGTCCTGATAGTAAAAACAGGTTAAAGTCCTGATAGTTAAACAGGTTAAAGTCCTGATAGTAAAACAGGTTAAAGTCCTGATAGTAAAACAGGTTAAAGTCCTGAGAGTAAAACAGGTTAAAGTCCTGAGTAGTAAAACAGGTTAAAGTCCTGATAGTAAAACAGGTTAAAGTCCTGATAGTAAAACAGGTTAAAGTCCTGATACTAAAACAGGTTAAAGTCCTGATAGTAAAACAGGTTAAAGTCCTGATAGTAAAACAGGTTAAAGTCCTGATACTAAAACAGGTTAAAGTCCTGATAGTAAAACAGGTTAAAGTCCTGATAGTAAAACAGGTTAAAGTCCTGATAGTAAAACAGGTTAAAGTCCTGATAGTAAAACAGGTTAAAGTCCTGATAGTAAAACAGGTTAAAGTCCTGATAGTAAAACAGGTTAAAGTCCTGAGAGTAAAACAGGTTAAAGTCCTGAGAGTAAAACAGGTTAAAGTCCTGATAGTAGAACAGGTTAAAGTCCTGATAGTTAAACAGGTTAAAGTCCTGATAGTAAAACAGGTTAAAGTCCTGATAGTAAAACAGGTTAAAGTCCTGATAGTAAAACAGGTTAAAGTCCTGATAGTAAAACAGGTTAAAGTCCTGATAGTTAAACAGGTTAAAGTCCTGATAGTAAAACAGGTTAAAGTCCTGATAGTAAAACAGGTTAAAGTCCTGAGAGTAAACAGGTTAAAGTCCTGATAGTAGAACAGGTTAAAGTCCTGATAGTAAAAACAGGTTAAAGTCCTGATAGTAAAACAGGTTAAAGTCCTGATACTAAAACAGGTTAAAGTCCTGATAGTAAAACAGGTTAAAGTCCTGATAGTAAAACAGGTTTAAGTCCTGATACTAAAACAGGTTAAAGTCCTGATAGTAAAACAGGTTAAAGTCCTGATAGTAAAACAGGTTAAAGTCCTGATATAAAACAGGTTAAAGTCCTGATAGTAAAACAGGTTAAAGTCCTGATAGTAAAACAGGTTAAAGTCCTGATAGTAAAACAGGTTAAAGTCCTGAGAGTAAACAGGTTAAAGTCCTGATACTAAAACAGGTTAAAGTCCTGATAGTAAAACAGGTTAAAGTCCTGATACTAAAACAGGTTAAAGTCCTGATAGTTAAAAACAGGTTAAAGTCCTGATAGTAAAACAGGTTAAAGTCCTGATAGTAAAACAGGTTAAAGTCCTGATACTAAAACAGGTTAAAGTCCTGATAGTAAAACAGGTTAAAACAGGTTAAAGTCCTGATAGTTAAACAGGTTAAAGTCCTGATAGTAAAACAGGTTAAAGTCCTGATACTAAAACAGGTTAAAGTCCTGATAGTAAAACAGGTTAAAGTCCTGATACTAAAACAGGTTAAAGTCCTGATAGTAAAACAGGTTAAAGTCCTGATAGTAAAACAGGTTAAAGTCCTGATAGTTAAACAGGTTAAAGTCCTGATAGTAAAACAGGTTAAAGTCCTGATAGTAAAACAGGTTAAAGTCCTGTTACAGGTTTGAATTTTGAATTGTATTGTGTTGATTTGTGTGATTTCAGTGTCTTTATTCTGTGACGCTCTTTGAATCACCTCGTGTGTGGATTGTGCTGCACAGATAAACTCGCCTCTCTGTCGTTCTAAAGTTACACATGATGTTGGAGTTTCACCTGGATGAGATGCAGGAGTGTGGCTTGCAGCTGGCTCCTGGACAGGATCTGGACCAGATTTGGGCCCGGTCTCGGGGCCTGGGCCGGGGCCGGACTGGGTTTGGTCTGACTGAAGACGCTGGGGGACAGGAGCATCGTGGGGGCGACGGTCGCTGGGATCCTCTGAGGAGAGATGACCTGGACAAAGAAGAAAACCAGAAACTTAAAACTCCTGAGATTCATCTGGAACAAGGAAAAATCACTGTTTAAGAAGGTTTTTGTACTTTATGAATCTGTCACAGCCTGGGACCATACTGAAATTTAATGTCACGATTATTATGGCCAAAACGATTATAATTAACGATTATGTCATGATAAATATTGTTGCTGATATGAATAATTATAATTTTAATATAATGAACAGGTTCCAAAGTCTTGTACTTTACTATAAGTGAGAACAACAGTGATTTAGAGGAGATCGTCAGGGAAAAGTCGTTTTTTCCTGCACATTCTGGTGATAAAATGGGGATTATCATGATTATTGTCGACCCTTTTTTATCATGATAAATTATTGTTAATCGTCCCATCTCTAGTCACAAGAACGACCATCACAATGACCTGGAAAATCAGTCTTCAACCAAGAAATGAAACTACGAATACACTGCTGTTCAAGGTGAGAGATTATTACTCAAATTTAAATAATGAAGGACGTAAGTACCAGCGTGATTAACCCTTTAAGGCCTGAGCTCACTATAGACCAGTTTATCTCAACTAGACTTTTATACTTTTTATCCATAAAAAACACGTTAAAGGAAGTTTCAGAATATACTACACTTTTTCACACAACTGCCTGTTTTACATGTCCAGACGTATTTTTTCTCGAGTGACTGAGAACATCCCGGCGGCTCCTGTCTCTCAGTCGTCGTCTTTGAAGGACGACAGCGGCAGATTTGTAATGACGGTAAAATATCTAAAGATCCTCGTGCCTCTGTTTTGAGACGTTTGAATTTACATGAAGCACAGCTGGTTGTGGAGTTACAGTGATGGAAAAGTCCACGACCGAGAGTCTGTCAGCGACGACAGGACCCGACGCTGTAGAGTTAATAAAAATGGTTTAGTTTAAGACCCGATGCTGCAGGTAGAACAGGAAAAACTCTTAAATTCACATAAATGTACGAAACAAATGTATTAAATGTAAAGTTTTCCTGTAGAAATAAGGCGTTTTATGTGTAAAAACTGGACAAAACTGACCATTTTTGGGACGTTCAAAACAGAAACCTGAAACAGGTCTAAACTTAGTAGTAGTTAGTATTTGAATAAACTAGATCCGACAGAAAAAATGCCTAAAAATTCTAATTTCGCCTCATTTTTTGGAGTTAAAACTTCGTAAATCAGACTTTGACTTAAAAATCCTTCTGTACTTTTCCTCCAAATCTTGTTGAAGTTGAAGTTTGTAAAGTTTGTCGAGCAGGAGCAGCTTTAAGGCCTTTACAGTTAAAATGTCCCATATCACTTTAAATATATAGATTTTTTATTCTTTGGCGCAGAGAGAACAGTTTTGTTGTTTCCAAATTTAAGCCTGTTGCTAAGAGACCAAAAACTGAAAAAAAAAAAAAAGAATAAAAAGAGTTTTGCCTGTAGTGTCTCCCTTTAATAGAGCTGCAGTGATTATCTGGGATATTCATGAGAATCAGATTAATGCTGCGTCACAGTCTGAAGAAGTGGATCCCCTCACGCTCGCACCACCGGTTTAGCAGGAACTTGGCTAATCAAACCTGTTGCTAACGCTAACAGGAGCGACGTCGAGGAAAGAATGTTCTGTTATTAATGTTCATATGTTGATTTACAGACACAGACGTGAAATAAAAACCCCAGGATCATGTAGAGGGTTAATACGAACATTTAAGACCAAAATGAGTCTGACAAAATCTAAATAAACTCAAAATAACTCAAAAAAAATAAATAAATAAAAATCAAAATAACAAAAAATCTAAATAAAGTCAAAATAACAAAAAAAAACCTAAAAATAACAAAAAAATAAAATAAAAAATAATCTCAAAATATCTATAAAAAAATTAAAAATGAACTCAAAATAACAAAAAACGAACTTAAAATAACAAAAAAAAAAAACCACCTCAAAATATATATATTTTTAATGTAAATAAAAAAAAAAATAAACAAACATATAATAAGTTAAAAAAAACAAACAAACCTCAAAATATCAAAAAAAAAAAAAAAAAAGTAGCATGGTGGCTAGCAGGTTAGCTATGTGCATTTATATAAACAGATTGTGTGCTGGATGATACAGACTGTTAAAACACACACGATAAAGACCTTTTTATATTAAAGACAGTGACCTTATTATATCAAAATTGAAAATAATTATAAATAATTCCCTTTATCTGTAAATATTCTCCATCCAGAATCTTTCAGTCACAATTATGAATCATCTTTTGGCTCAAGATGTATTTTTAAATCTCGGACGAGTCGCCTGATCAAAAAAAATGTCACAAGTGAACTCATGAAAAAGACAGTTTGAACTTGTCTTATTAAAATGAGTCATTGCTTTACCTGAAACTGCAGAGCTGCCTTCTGTCCCGCCGTCGTCTGGGTCGAGACCTGGTTCAGACCTGGATCTCGGGGGTCCGTCTGGGAGGGGCCCATGAACCTGGGAGCGAGGCCTGGACCGGGCTGAGGGGGGTCGGAGGAGGCGCGGCTCTGCTCCTGCTGGACGATCTGCAGCTTCTGGAGGAGCTCATGAGGAGACACCACTCCGGCCATCTGCCCCGAGAATCCTGAAAACAACAGAGTTTAACATTAGCATCAAATTAAAAGAAAAAGAAAGAAAAGAAGATTAGAATCAAATATTAGCATCAAATATTAGCATAAATTACTACACATTACACTATTTACAAAACAAAATGCAGCCATGAAGAACAAAAATATCTATTTAAAAGTTGGAAGAATTGGGTTAAGATGCAGGACTGATAAAAACACATAGAATTCTATCTATTTAAAGATGCACTATGTAACTTTACTGCTTGTCTCCATGGCAATGTTAGACTGTTCCACTTTAAAAACTCCTATATCACACAAACTGGACCCTTATGAGGTTTAAGTCACGTTCTAACGCTGTTTCCTCCTCAAAAACAGACCTAGAGTTGTGTTTTGTTTCATTCACGATTGAGTCACATTTTATTATTATTCTCTAACATCTACAAACATGAAAATGCTCTGTTCCACCTTGTGATGTCATCAAGTGGTAGTTTTCAAGTGAACAGCTCCTTTTACCTTTAGTTCAGTCGAGATCGGCAACTCCAGGACTGAAACTATCCAGATGATTTTAGTGAAGGTGGAGTTTAAAAACACCGTGGAGCACTTCCTGTATTACCACATGATGACATCACAAGGTGGAACAGATTTGGCCTCACAGAAGAGGACCAGAGAGGACAGGTCAGGGGGGAGGAGCAATGTGAGGGGTAGGGCCCAGGTGAGGGGGGAGGAGGGTGAGGAGGAGGGGCCCAGGTGAAGGGAGGAGGGCCCAGGTGAAGGGAGGAGGGCCCAGGTGAAGGGAGGAGGGCCCAGGGTGAGAGGAGGAGGATCCAGGTGAAGGAGGATCCAGGGAGGGGAGGATCCAGGTGAGGGGAGGAGGACCCAGGTGAGGGGAGGAGGACCCAGGTGAGGGGAGGAGGATCCAGGTGAGGGGAGGAGGGCCCAGGTGAGGGGAGGAGGGCCCAGGTGAAGGGAGGAGGGCCCAGGTGAAGGGAGGAGGGCCCAGGTGAGGAGAGGAGGATCCAGGTGAGGGGAGGAGGGCCCAGGTGAGGGGAGGAGGGCCCAGGTGAAGGGAGGAGGGCCCAGGTGAGGAGAGGAGGGCCCAGGTGAGGAGAGGAGGGCCCAGGTGAAGGGAGTAAGGAGGAGAGCCCAGGTGAGGGGAGGAAGGAGCAGGGTGGAACAGATTTCACATGTGCCACCTACTGTTTAAAAAAATAAATCAAATAAACTTGGATCTTTAAGCCTGACCTGTTAAATGTGCCGCGATGTGACTGTTCTGTCCTTCCTCTGTCGTGTTGAAGATAAAGTGTTGGTTTTGATGCTGGGGGCAGACGGGCACAGACTGGACGGGCACAGACTGGACGGGCACAGACTGGACGGGCACAGACTGGACGGGCACAGACTGAGGCACGGCTGGACTCTGCTGCACCGTGAAACTCTGAGGAGCCACTGCGATCGGGGGCTGGTTCTGGAACAGTCTCTTGATGGGGTCGGGCTGGAGCTGAGGTGGAACCGGCTGCGGCTGGTGGATGTGATGATGATGATGGTGGTGGAGGTGCGGTTGCGTTTGGTGAAAGCCCGGATGGTGCTCAAAATGGTGGCCGTTGTCGTTGAGCCTGTTTTCGGGGGACTCTGAGACCGTTTGGAGCGGCCCCCTCTGCCCCTGCATGAGCTTCTGAATCGCCGGACAGTGCTGCGACTGGTCCGGCTGCTGCGGTCCTCCGTCTTGTTTTGGGACGCCGGGACGCTCGCCGGGGTTGCCGTTGTGCCCCGAGCGCGTGGTGTTTTCGTAGGTGAGAGTGCGGACCACGTGAGGACGGTTGAGTTTGCTCGTAGATGACGTCATGGCGAAGTTGGATGACGATGATGAAGAAGAGGAAGGGGCGGGGTTAGGATGAGATGTGGGGAGTTTGGGTTGAGTCCCGAAAAGAGCAGCCAGAGAAAGACTGCCCTCGTTTTCCTGCAAAGAGACAAAAATACTAGTTTAGTTAGTGTTTTTTTTCTCTATTTTTACTCATTTCTACATTTTATTTGCACACAGAAGACACAAATATATGAAGTATATTTTTCCACAAAGCAAAGGATGGTTACTTTGAGGATTTGAGGATTTAAAAAAAACATATTTAGTAGTGTAAAAGGTAAAGATGTGCATATTTCACCTGAGTGTTCGGTTTAACAGGAATCGGCTTGATCAAGTGTGGGTTTCCATAAAGCACGCTGCTGCCCCCTATCTCCTTTGGCTCAGATGACGACTTCTCCTGAGAAAAATAAACACGATCATTACAGTTGTACAGTTTTATACATCATAGCAACCAAAGAACCAATCAGGAGTGAGGATCTTGAAGGTAACGCCCCTTCCCACCCACACCACTGGTTTAGCAGGGAGCGAGCGCTTAGCAACGCTGTCAATCAAACCTGTTGCTAACGCGAGCTAGGAGCGACCACGAGAAGGAAGACCGCTGATTTGTCTGTTATTAATGTTCATATGTTGATTTACAGACACAAAAAATAAAAACCCCAGGATCATGTAGAGGGTTAATACGAACATTTAAGACCAAAATGAGTCTGACAGCAGCAGGTTCAGAGAGAGACACAGTTTTTACACAGAAAGTGAATTGGAGCCAGAGTCGATGGAGCAGGAAGTGCGACACGATCACTTCTTGTTTGCAACACGGCAGCAGATTAGCTACGTCCATTTGTATATACAGTCTATGGTTTGAACGTCTTTTTAAAGTGGAAGAAAGAAGGGTGTGCAGGTGGAGCAGTGTGGAGGCTGTATGTGCAGGTGCTGTGTGGAGGCTGTCTGTGCAGGTGGAGCTGTGTGGAGGCTGTCTGTGCAGGTGGAGTAGGTGCTGTGTGGAGGCTGTATGTGGAGGTGGTGTCTGGAGAATCACCTTGTCGTACTCGTTGCGTGCTTTAGATAACATCTGGATGATGTCCACAGGTTTCCCTTCACTTCCTGCAGGAGACAGCCACCCCCCCTGAGACTGAGCCAGAAGCTGCTCCTGCTGCGTCAGACTGAACAGACACAGGCTCATTACAGACTCACCTCCTAATGTGGAGTTTAAACAACCGTGAGCTGAGGAAATACAACTGAGACAAGTGTTTTATCATTGTGCTGGAAAATAAACCTCACACAGTTTGTTCTGCTGTGGATTCTTCCTGGATGTCACAGCCAATATGCATCATTTTGCAAAAGACAAAAATATATATTAATAATGATAATAACTGCATATATAAAACTTACAACTTCATCCTCTGAGCGATGCGCTGACAGTCCTCTTTATCATAAAACCAGATGCCATGGATCACCACTGGAACAGAGACAAGACATGGGACAGAGGTTTAACTACGCAACATTACATAGAAATATACACAAAACTGGCAAATCCACTGATCAAATCTGAAGTTCAAATCTATTAGTTTAGAAGAAAATGTATTCAGAGTTTTTCTTTCTCAAAGGACGACACGGGACGACACGGGGCGGCACGGGACGACACGAGACGACGCGGGGCGGCGCGGGGCGGCGCGCATTGACACGGGACGACACAGCGCTGAAATCCTGCAGCTCTAACAAAATCAATTTAATTTTTCACAATGGTCAATGTTAGATAAGGCCCATACACACACACACACACATGTAGCACATGCACAGTTACACACTCCAGTGTTTCACGTACTACAAACAGAAGTGTAATACTGTACACACATGTGTTTGTGTGTTTGTGTGTTTGTGTGTAATGACACTGTGACAAACATGGACGCTCTAAGAAGCTGTAAGTTTAAGTTTATGAGATTTCAGACACTAGACTTGTTGTTGTGGTCGAGTCAAACTTATTTCAAAAGCACATTTAAAAACACCACAGCTGCCCAGAGACGCACAAACGCACAATCTTATAAAATCAATACACATCAAAACTACGGCTCTGTCCACAAAGAGCTGCAGCTTCAGATAATATATAATTTCAAAGGTCAATGTCAAACTTTTTACAGCATTTTTTTCACCTTCAGTCTCATCTCTTCACAACATAAATGGAGCTTTATCCAGCTCAGAACATGAAGAGGACATGAACAAAACATGAAGAGAACATGAAGAGGACATGAAGAGAACATGAAGAGAACATGAACAAAACATGAAGAGAACATGAACAGAACATGAAGAGAACATGAAGAGAACATGAACAAAACATGAAGAGAACATGAAGAGAACATGAACAGAACATGAAGAGGACATGAAGAGGACATGAAGAGAACATGAAGAGGACATGAAGAGGACATAAAGAGGACATAAAGAGGACATGAACAGAACATGAACAGAACAGGACATAAGAAAACATGAACAGAAGAACATGAAGAGGACATGAAGAGGACATGAAGAGAACATGAAGAGGACATGAAGAGAACATAAAGAGGACATGAACAGAACATGAACAGAACATTAAGAAACATGAACAGAACATGAAGAGGACATGAACAGGACATGAAGAGGACATGAAGAGGACATGAACAGGACATGAAGAGGACATGAACAGAACATTAAGAGAACATGAACAGAACATGACCGGAGGCTCTGATTCTCCGGTGACATTATCGGTGCTGATTCAGAGCTCGTCCCTCGTCTTGTGTCTTACAGATGGACATGATGTTTCCTGCATGTTTCATTAGTGATTCAGACAAAAGGTTAATATGTGAAATGGCTCCGATAATGAGCTGGACCAGACAGGACGGGTCAGCGGGACGGGGTCAGACAGGACGGGGTCAGACAGGACGGGGTCAGCGGGACGGGGTCAGACAGGACGGGGTCAGACAGGACGGGGTCAGCAGACGGACACATGGACAGGAGTTATGTCACGGTAAACTCTCCTCAGAGTTCAGTTCAGGGTGTGGCCGGTGCTGCTGTGTCTCTCGTGGAAGTGTTTTTATATCCGTCCTGTCACAGATTCTACTGAAAACATCTAACAGCAGAAAAAATCACTTTAATTATATTGATATTTTAAAGTCTGTGATTAGTGCTGCGACTAACTGGCAGCAGTGCAAGAAGTATTCAGTTTTGTTACTTAAGTAAAAGTACACATACTGGAGCGAATAAATACTCAAGTAGATTTTTTTCATGTGATACTTTTTCTTAAGTAAAATTATTTAAGTACCTGTTTAAAAATGTACTTAAAGAGTAAAAAGTAAAAGTATTTCTCACAGATTTTGAGTCTTATAAAGCTTCAAAAGTGGAGATTTTGATAAAGATTTGAGCTGAATTTTGAACAGAAACGGCTGAATCAAATGTTTTTTTCTGTTTTAATTTGTATATTTTCGTTTGTGTTAAAATAAACCCTCAGCCTTTTCAGCAGGTCTCAGACTATAATAAAAAATACTTGTACTTTTCCAGTTCAAAAATGTAGCGGAGAAGAAAGTACAGATACTGCTCTCAAATGTACTTAAGTAAAAGTAAAAGTACACACTGTAAATGTACTTAAGTAAAGTACGGATACATAAATATTGTGCACACAGACACTGGGGGTGAGGGGGGGTAAGTGTCTGGCCCAAGGACACAACAACAACAGCAGCGTTCATCTGTGGGAGCTGGAATCGCACCGGCAACCAGTGGGTCTGTGGGTCTGAGGCTCAACCAATAATAGTTATGTCCAAAAAGCGGGATTCGAACCACCAACCTTTAGATCAGTGGACAAACGCTCTACCAACTGAGCCACTGTCGGCCATCTTAGCAGTTCGTAGCCATTATTATCGATTAGTTAGCTTATATTTCTTTTAACTGAATAAATGTTGAAAAACTGACCAAACACGAGAAATAATATTCCTCGATTAAACTCTAAATGAACCTGCCCCTCGAGTTATTTAAAAAAACACTGTTGAATAAAAATATTATCTAAAAATAAAATGTTAAAAATACACTTGGAGTATTTGTCAAGCTAAAAGTGAACGCACACGACCCTGAACGTCTTTATCCCAAAGAACAGCGACATTCCCGACTGTGGCTCTGCATTTGAACGCAGCGTAAATGTCAGGTCTAAACTGGTCCAGACCACTGGGAAAACAGGCCCGCTCTGCTCTTATAATGTGAAATATGGGTCCCCGGGGTCTGTGGGGCATAAACACGGTCAGCAGAGGGCAATAAGACGAGACGACGATGTGAACTACCCCGTCACATGACCACGGCGCCATGAAAACCTAAACAAGTCATGTGGTTTACTGGTACAGCGCTGAAACACTGGGTCTGTGAGGTAGAATCAGTTAATTTAATGTTATAACACTGTTCCTCCATCAAAAACACGTCTCAAGGGGTTTTAGATGTCGTCCATGCGTGTTTGAGTAATCCAGAGATCTCTTCCAGACTCTATTTGAACCCTCTTTACGATCAGTTGTACGATTCTGTACGAGGCTCCGCCCACAAGTCTACGTCACCCATTTACTCTCTGTGTCTGTGTTTTACTTGGCGTCAAACTGAGGCTTAGATAATGACAAACTGGACCAATCTAATCCAACACTTCCCAAAACTGACCTCCGATAAGACCAGAACAAATGAGGAAAGAGACAAGACAGAGGAGGAGGAAGAGGAGGAGGAGGAGGAGGAGGAGGAGGAGGAGGAGGAGGAGGAGGAGAGGAGGAGGAGGAGAAACTGGACCAATCTAATCCAACACTTTCCCAAAACTGACCTCAGATAAGACCAGAACAAATGAGGAAGAGACAAGAGACAAGAGACAAGACAGAGGAGGAGGAAGAGGAGGAGGAAGAGGAGGAGGAAGAGAAGGAAGAGGAGGAGGAGGAGGAGGAAGAGGAGGAGGAGGAGAAACTGGACCAATCTAATCCAACACTTCCCAAAACTGACCTCAGATAAGACCAGAACAAATGAGGAAAGAGACAAGAGACAAGACAGAGGAGGAGGAAGAGGAGGGAGGAAGGAGAGAGGAGGAGGAGGAGGAGGAGGAAGAGGAGGAGGAAGAGAAGGAAGAGGAGGAGGAGGAGGAGGAAGAGGAGGAGGAGAAACTGGACCAATCTAATCCAACACTTCCCAAAACTGACCTCAGATAAGACCAGAACAAATGAGGAAAGAGACAAGACGGAGGAGGAGGAGGAGGACGAGGAGGAAGAGGAGGAGGAGGAAGAAGAGGAGGAGGAGGAAGAGGAGGAGGAGGAGAAACTGGACCAATCTAATCCAACACTTCCCAAAACTGACCTCAGATAAGACCAGAACAAATGAGGAAAGAGACAAGAGACAAGACAGAGGAGGAGGAGGAGGAGGAGGAAGAGCAGGAGAGAGGACGAGGACGAGGAGGAGGACAAGGAGGAGGAGGAGGAGGAAGAGGAGGAAGAGGAAGATGAGGAGGAGGAGAAGAGAAACTGGACCGATCTAATCCAACACTTCCCAAAACTGACCTCAGATAAGACCAGAACAAATGAGGAAAAGACAAGAGACAAGACAGAGGAGGAGGAGGAGGAAGAGGACGAGGAGGAGGACAAGGAGGAGGAGGAAGAGGAGGAGAAGAAAACTGGACCAATTTAATCCAACACTTTCCAAAACTGACCTCAGATAAGACCAGAACAAGTGAGGAAAGAGACAAGACAGAGGAGGAGGAGGACAAGGAGGTGGAGGAGGAGAATAATGAGGAGAATGAGGAGGACGAGGAGGAGGACAAGGAGGAGGAGGAAGAGGAGGATGAGGAGGAGAAACTGGACCGATCTAATCCAACACTTCCCAAAACTGACCTCAGATAAGACCAGAACAAATGAGGAAAAGAGACAAGACAGAGGAGGAGGAGGAGGAAGAGGACGAGGAGGAGGACAAGGAGGAGGAGGAAGAGGAGGAGAAAGAGGAGGAGGAGGAGGAGGGAGCGCTGAGGCGGCTGAGGAGAACTACACAAACAGTCTGAATACACAAACATCTCATCCTCAGCCACAGAACTGTACAAACATAAATATATAAATATAAAGTGTCAAAGTCAAACTTCTTCATCTGTGGTTTGTAACTTCCTCAAATCTGTGAATCTGACTGATTCTTAAAGTTTAAAATAAATTCTCCACCAGCAGAAGTGGAAATAACAAAGTACAAATACTGTAATCTCCACATCTGAAGATTTAAGACTCAAAATCTGTGAGAAACACTTTTACTTTTGACTCTTTAAGTACATTTTTAAACACTTTTACTTGAGTATTTCAGTATTTGCTCCAGTATCTGTACTTTTACTTAAGTAACAAACAGAGTACTTCTTCCACCTCTGATCTTTAGTGAGAACAAAAAAACTCACAAAAACTCTCAGCAGATGATATAAAACTCGACTGAAATCGAAAATATATTGATTTTGTGGCACTTGTCTCCATGGAGATGTGATTTCTTTGCCTGGAATGTTCCACAGTGTTGAAATAAACTCAGCTTCTCCATGGAGACAATCAGGCGACACCACCAGCCCGAGTTACAGGTCAGGTCTGTGGAGAGGCGGCCACGCTCACAGTAAGAATGAGTGAATTTCTTGATGTTTTTAAGCAATAAAAACAGCTCAAAATGGATGTGTTTAATGCCACACTGTGAAACATATTCCAGGTAAAGCATTAACATCACCATGGAGACGAGCCTGACGCAGACGCTCCACCGGAAAAGTTACATCTGCAGAACTAACATCTGCCATGAACAAGGTTTCAGAATGGTTACAGAGGTCACAGCTCGTACTGAATGTATCTAAAACAGTTTGTATGTTCTTTTCTAAGAATGCTGTTTATGATGATAATCCTCCTGTATTGATAAATGGAACAATAATTGAAACTGTTAATGAATTTAAATATCTTGGAGTAACGATTGACTCAAAACTTAATTTCAAACAGCATGTTAAAAAAGTAGTAAACAAAATGAAATTTAATCTGTCGAATTTTAGACATATTAGAGCCAATTTAACACTGGATGCTTCTAAACTATACTTTAATGCAATGATTGTCCCTCATATGATGTACTGTATGACAAGCTGGGCTTCAGCCTGTAGGACCACTCTGAAACCTGTTGAAATGGTGTATAAAACAGGCCCTCAAAATTTTAGACAAAAAAACCAAAGTCATATCATCATTGTTTCATTCTAAAACAACATAACATATTAGGTTATGACAATATGATCAAACTGGCAGACTGCACACTTGTGTATAAGATTCTGCACGGGCTGGCTCCTACAGTTCTGCAAGAGTTTGTCAAAAAAAGTCAAACTAGATCTACAAGAGCAGGTTCCAGAGGTGACTGTATGATCCCATCTAGAAAAAGCACTTTTGGACAGAATGTTTTTCTCTTTTCGAGCGTCTCAAACTTGGAATACTATCCCAGTAACAATACGTGAGCTGCCCACTCTCAGCTCATTTTCAGAACAACTCAAGTCATGGCTGTTAGACAATCAAACTTGTCCACATAATCACTAACCTGAATGGTTTTTAGTGTAATGTTGTGTTTATTATTGTACATGTACTGTATATAGAATTACAAATGTAGTCTCTCATGAAATTATAATGTTTAGCTTATGAAGGTGTAGGCTGTGATTCTAGGCAGATGTGGTGTATGAGTGGACTGGACTGTGTGAATGTTTGTACTGTAAGTTTGTGAGAGATCTGGTGATCTGAGCGCAGTGGTCTATGGATGAGTTTTAAGATATGAAAGAGGGTTTGTATTTTGTACTTTGTATTTTGTATTATTGTTTTCATAAGCTGTGGTGTGGCTGTTTTTTTCTTAGGGACTAAGGATGAAAATTAGCACTGGCTATAATCCTGCATATTTACAGGTGTGGGGTTTGTTCCTCAGGCCTCTGTTCTTAATATGCACTGTCCCTTCATTAAATAAACAAACAAACAAACAAACGTAGTGCAGCAAAAGTAATGAGTTATGTCAAATATTTAACTCTGTTCTGCTCGTGTTTCTTTAGTTAAAATCTGACACTGGTGGATTTCATCAAAGAAACAAATCCACCGACTTCAGCGAAAACTGAGCGTCGGCGCCCCCTGTGGACGGCTGCCGCCCTCCAAATACAACATGAATCAGTCCAAATACAACTTCAGAGGCTCAACGAGAAGAAACGACGAGAACCTGGACAAACATCTGAGCACAACAGTCTGAAGAACACGTCTAATTTAAGAAAAGTTGTTCTGGTCAGACCTAAAGTCGCTCAGACCCAGAGTTCACATGAGCCTGGGAAAATGAGCCGGGACAAAATAAGAAACAGAGACGAGTTTGTGCAGCAGCAGAGACACAGAACGGACACTGGAGGGACAGGATTTAAATTTAAAATGTTTTAAATTGTTAGCAAAAAATATTTAAAATAGTTAGCACTAAATAAATAAATAAAAATAATAATAGAAATAATAAACAATATATAAATAAAAATAAAATAATAATACAAAAAATAATAAAATATAATACAAAAAATAATAAAATATAATACAAATAAATAAAATAATAAATTATAATAAATAATAAAAAATTAAAACTGAATATTTGTTAAACACACAGAGAAAGCCAACAAAAACAGCCTAAAAAGACCAGTAGTCAGTTCAAATCAACCATAAAACAGCAGTTACTCGATTAAACCAGGAATAAACCAGATCTGAACGACGTCCAAGCCAGGACTAACCCACAACTATTTCAAATGTGCAGATGAAGTACTGAAGTGTATTTGGAGGAAGTTTAGACGCCGTGTAAAGAAGTGAGTGAGTGAGACGTCACCCACAGAGTTCAGCTCCGAATGAAGCTCAACGAGGCTGATGTGTCTGTTATTAATGTTCATATGTTGATTTACAGACACAGACGTGAAATAAAAACCCCAGGATCATGTAGAGGGTTAATACGAACATTTAAGACCAACATGAGTCTGAACAGCAGGTACAGAGAGAGGAGACAGTTAATATAAATAAATAAACTAAAAATAAATTTAAAAAAATAAATAAATAAATAAAAAATAAAAATAAACTCAAAAAAATAAACTCAAAAAATAAAATTAAATAAACTTAAAATACCAAATAAATAAATAATAAACCAAAAAAACTCAAAATACAAAATAAACTCAAAATAACAAAAAATAAATAATGAATACATAAATAATTAAAATAACTAAAATAAACAACAACAAACAAACCTCAAAGTACCAAATAAATAAATAAAAAAAACAACTCAAAATAACAACAAAATAAAAAAAACTCAAAATAACAAAAAATGTAATTAAATGAAAAAACTCAAAATACCAAGAAGTAAAATAAAATAAATGAACTCAAAATAAAAATTAAAAAACAATAAAAAGAAAATTTTAAAAATTAACTGAAAAAATAAAATAAAAATGAACCCCAGGATCATGTAGAGGGTTAATACAAACATTTAAGACCAAAATGAGTCTGACAGCAGCAGGGACAGAGAGAGGAGACAAACAAACACATGAAAAGTTGTTGGAGAGTTTGGGAGTAAATAGTTTATCCAGAGCTGTCAATAGTCTTAGGGTGAGATTGAGGGGAAAAAAGCTTGATAGTGAAAGAGAGAGATAAGGAGAGAGGGGGAGGGCCAGAGGCAGCAGAGGGGTAAAGAGGGAGAGCACGAGCGTCCAAACTGAGACTGGACCAGCGTCAGTGACCACAACCAGGACGAGGCTCACAGGACGAGTACGACGAGAACCGAGCACCGCAATCCATCAGAGTTTAAGAAAAGTACTACGTCTTTTTATCTGGGAGACGCTGGTTCTGATCCGCAAACTCAGGATTCACGTGACACGAAACCCAAAAGGAGTCGTAATTTTTTAAATCTTTTTGATATTTTTGGATGGATTTTTCCCGGGGAACGTGATCCCAGATTCTTCCTGGAAAAACAATCACTTCCGCTGTTTATATGGACGGAGGGATTTCGTTAATGGTGGGTTTTGTTTTTCCTACATCACCTTTTTACACCAGACCGCAGCCGAAAGTGTAAAATATAAAAAAAAACAAGTACTGGGACCGAAAGCTGATATAAAAAGCTCGTTTTGAAAGAAGGAAGTCACGAGGATGATGCTGCGAGGGCTTTTTCATAAAAAACCCAAACACGAGCGACTGGAGGAGGAGCCGGAGGTCAGGTTCAAAGGTCAGCTGGTGTCTGAGCGAGCGCTGGAGTATTCGTACGTGCGACCTGGAGGTAAGATGCTGCGATAAGTTACTACTACAACGAGAGGCTGGGCAAAACTGTTAATATCGAGACAGTTTTGGTTTTTAAGATGCAGAATTTGAATGTAGGAAGAGCTGATTTAAAGTGAAAGTGAAACAGCTGCGGCGTGAGGTCAGATACATCACTTTTCGGCAGCGTCGCGTCATCATTTTGGTCCAAATGTTAAAAAATGTGCTGCTCTAGTGTGACGTGCTCTGTCCATAGGGGGCGCTACAGCGTTTGGTTGTGATGACATCGTCGTGTTGCAGTTTTTCAATTTGAAATCAGCTGAGTGTTTGTTTTATGAAGTGGTTTTAGATGCATATTGTGATTTAAAATGTGTAAATTATAACAGAATGATGCACAGAGATGAGAACCATAGAGACACAAGCTCAATAGGGCTTTTCTATTATATATGACAATGTTTGTAGGTCATGATTTGCACGTTTCTCAAGATATCACTGTGACATAACACTGCAGCAGTTTTACTTTTATAAAAATGCTACTTTCTTCTCTTAAAAGTTTCTATATTACATTAAACGGACTCTTGTAGCTTTAAATCATGTTCTAACGCTGTTTCCTCCTCAAAAACAGACCTGGAGTTGTGTTTTGTTTCATTCACATGTTTGAGTCACACTTTATTATTCGTCTGTAACATCTGCAAAGCTCACAACGCTCTGTTCCACCTTGTGATGTCATCAAGTGGTAGTTTTCAACTTACTTTAGTTCAGTCGAGATAAGTGGCAACTCCAGGAGCGGAAATGATCCAAATGATTCTAGAAATGAAGGTGTGTGGAGTTTAAAAACACAGTGGAGCACTTCCTGTATCACCACATGATGACATCACAAGGTGGAACACAGTTTTTTCAGTTTGAGAGAAGAAACAAAACACAACTCCAGGTCTCTTTGTGATGAGGAAACAACATTAGGACTGTCATTTATTCATGTTGGCGATGTCTGCAGTGCAAAGAGGAGCAAAGGATCATGGTCTTTGTAGTCCCCCTCATTTCTACCAAGCTTCAGCAACTTCCTGTTCCATCGACTCTGGCTCCAGTTCACTTTCTGTGTTAAAACCATGTCTCCTCTCTCTGTCCCTGCTGCTGTCAGACTAATTTTAGTCTCAAATGTTCATATTAACCCTCTACATGATCCTGGGCTCTTTTTTTTTTTTTTATTTATTTATTTATTTGAGTTTGTTTGGGTTTTTAAGTTATTCTGAGTTGTTGGTTTTCTTTTGATTTTTTTTTATTATTTTGAGTTTATTTATAAATTTGTTTTTGTTTATTTTTTTTCTTTTTTTTTTTTTGAGTATTTGGCGTGGTTTTTTTTTTTCATTTTTTAAATTATTTAGATTTTTTGGTGTCTTTTTTTTTTTTTTTTTTTTTTTTTTTTTTTTTTTTTTTTTTTTTTTTTTTGAGTTTTTGAGTTTATTTTGAGGTTTTTTTCTTTTTTTTTTATATTGTTTGTTTTTTTTTTTGTTTTTTGATAAACTGTCTCTCTCTCTGTCTCTGCTGCTCAGACTCATTTTGTTCTTAAATGTTCGTATTAACCCTCTACATGATCCTGGGGTTTTTATTTCACGTCTGTGTCTGTAAATCAACATCTGAACATTAATAACAGACACATCAGGTCCTTCTTTCCCCGACGTCGCTCCTGTTAGCGTTAGCAACAGGTTTGATTGACAGCGTTGCCAAGCGGAGGGGGCGTTACCTTCGACAGCCTCGCTCTGATTGGCTCTTTGTTTGATTCATTCGGAGCTGAAGCTGTGGGTGACGTCGCACTCGCTCAGTCACGTCTTTACAGTCGATGTTCTCGTTAAAGCGTCTGTTACGTAATCCTCAGTATTTGTGAAGAAAATGACTGGCGTGGTCTGAAGGTCCCTCCATAAATCTTTTCTCATTGTGCTGTGTATCTCTGGTGTATTTTTATCCCCACTTTGCGCCCGGTGCCGTTCCAGGAAGTGGCGTGGGCTGTGAGCGGCGTGTTTGTTTAACGATAAGATTCCACGACCTGCGCCCGGAGGTCAGCGCAGACTGGCAGAGACCGCGGGCCGCTGCGCTCCTACGCTTTACAAAAGAGTTTTCAAATGACGAGAATTAATGACTCAAGGTTTTCGGTAAATGAAACCATCATTTAAACAGAGCCACGGGCAAATTTTTATGCAGCGTCTGTAAAGTCTCACTCCTCTGTAGATTATAATGTAAAAACAGCACAGAATCAGAAAAAAATAACTTAATATAACAAAAAATGAATAAATAAACTCAAGATAACTAAAAAAAACAACAACAAAAAGTCAAAATAACTAAAAAAAAAATCTACTCAAAAAAACAACAAAAAAACTCAAAATAATTTAAAAAATGAAGAAAATGAACTAAAAATAAATAAATAAATAAACCGAAAATAAAAAAATCAAAAGAAAACCAACAAGTCAAAATAACCAAACTAAAAAAAACCCCAAACAAACTCAAATAAATTTTTTTTTTTTTTTTAAATGAACCCAGGATCATGTAGAGGGTTAATACGAACATTTAAGACCAAAATGAGTCTGAAGCAGCAGCTACATAGAGAGAGAGACACAGTTTTTACACAGAAAGTAACAGTACAAATACACTCTCTGGCCAAAAGAAAAGTCGCCACCAAAAACAAAAGGTCACACACTCTAATATTTGGTTGTTCCACCTTTAGCTTTGATTCGATTTCGCTTCTGCAATGTCACAAGGTTTAATTCCATCCGGTGTCGCATACATTTTTCACTAAGATCTTGAGTCTGACGCTGCACAAAGCTTCTCCAGCACAAAGATCCTCACTGGGGTTCAGGTCTGACTCTGTGGAGGCTCCATGTGTGAAAATGAGTCTCCTGAACCTCTGTCACAGTTTGAGCCCCATGAATCCTGCATTGTCACGTTTAAATAAAAGAAAATCCACTGATGGAATAACCTGGTCCTTCAGTATCTTCAGGTGTCAGCTGACCTCATTCTTTGAGCACAGACTGAACAAAGACCTGACTCGTACCTACAGCCTCAGACCTGTTTGATTAGTTAAATCCAGGTGGAGACTTTCTTTTTTTGGCCAGTCCATGTACAAAAGAGTCACTGATATTAAATTTTGAGATAGACAGGCCGATATTTGGTCTTTTTAGAGTATCAGCGATCGAACAGTCAAGAGTCAAGAGAAATAGGAACAGGTTGGACAGAAAGTGGTAATGCACCTGTTTCAAAATCTTTGTAATTTGTCGTATTATTGAAAAATACATTTGACTTTGACATAAACAATCATAAAAAAGTGGGATTCCAAGAAGTTTTTTCATTACAATTTTGGCCTCGATCTTATAAGAACAGCATAGAAGTTGCGCAACAGTGCCCAAAAGTAAGACTGCAAAAATAATCCCATTTGAATCCATCTACGAAACTGTAATTATATAAAGGCAGATTAGAGCTTTACATCAAGAAACCACTCAAAAACATGCTCTGAAATACATGCGGTTTGTAGTTTGAGATTCGGTCTTTCATCAAACTTTAATTCTTCCCAAGTTAATCACAATCACAATATCTTAAACTGTTCCCAGAATGAAAAGCCCTACGACAAATATAACTTCAAAAACTGCGTGGTAAGTTCATCGTGACCAGTCCGGGCCCCGGGGAGGAGAGGTATTTGTGAGTCAGCGGTTCCTAAGTAGCGTTTCCATTATCTCTGGAGGGTGAGAGCGTCTAATCTGTGCCGCCCTGGGTCTGTTCTGTCAGGCTCTTGACCCTCGGCCCGAGTTGGTGTGTGCCAGCTCCTTATAAGGGTCTTTGGGTCCCGCTCCGAGCTCGGCCTATATCTGCAAGACGTCCACATACCAGCGCACGGAGCGGCTGCGAGTGACACTGGGCGAAGCGCAGGCAGAAAGTATTTGTGTCCTTGGGCAAGACACTTACACTTTTAAACTCCAGAGTGAATTTAAAGAGGCCGTATTACGATATTTTCAGCTTTTTCCTCGTCACAAACAGATCTGGAGCTGTGTTCTGCTTCATTCTCACATGTTTAACACTCAAACAAACCTGCAGATTTAGGCTGAGTTCTTCTCTCAAACTGAAAACACTCTGTTCCACCTCGTGATGTCATCATGTGGTAATACAGGAAGTGCTCCACTGTGTTTTTAAACTCCACACACCTTTATTTCTAGAATAATTTGGATCATTTCCGCCCCTGGAATTGCCACTAATCTCCACTGAACTAAAGGTAAAAGGAGCTGTTCACTTGAAATCTACCACTTGATGACATCACGAGGTGGAACGGAGCATTTTGAGCTTTGGAGATGTTACAGACTGATAATAAAGTGTGACTCAAAATGTGAATGAAACAAAACACAACTCCAGGTCTGTTTTTGAGGAGGAAACATTAGAACATAAAGCTAAAAGAGTCAGTTTTTACCTTTAAAGATTCATTGCGTAACTTTTCACCTGCTTGTCTGCATTGATAGGTTTTGCTTTGCTCTGAATGTTCCACAATACGGCATTAAACTGATTTGACTTCCATTTATCCTCTTCTTATTGCTCTAAAGTACATTACAAAACATGCATTCTTACACTGGGCAGGGCGGCTTTTCCACAGATCTGACCTGTTTATCGGTCAGTTAGCATCAGTAGCTTGTCTCCAGTCTAATGCCACACTGTGGAACATTCTAAGCAAAGCAATAACATCACATCCTTCACCAGAAAATTTACGCAGTGCACCTTTAAGTTTATTCTTAATATTCTACTCAGTTGGGCGAGAATTTAACTCCTTTTTAAAAGCTTATATTTATTTTTTGTACTACATTTTGTATATTTTTGATACTTTTTAATCTTCAGCTGTTCTTGTACTTCGTCAGATTTCCCTGTTGTGGGACAGATAAAGATTCTCTTATCTTATCTCCTACTTTCATCCGCTACTATACAGTACGTGAGTCTCTATATAAATGCACAGAGCTAACCTGCTAGCCGTCGTATTCAAAACAGGAAGTGATCATGAGCCCAATCCAGCTCCATCAAATCTTAAATGTTCGTATTAACCCTCTACATGATCCTGGGGTTTTTATTTCACGTCTGTGTCTGTAAATCAACATATGAACATTAATAACAGACACATCAGGTCCTTCTTTCCCCGACGTCGCTCCTGTTAGTGTTAGCAACAGGATTGATTGACAGCGTTGTTAAGCATCTGCCTCCTGCTAAACCAGCACAAGTGGGAACAGCTTGGCTCCTGATTGGCTCTTTGGTTGCTATGATACTCGCGATGATACTTCCAAATATGGAACTCTGCTCCAGATTAGCTATAACTGCTCTCGCCTCGATGAGTTTCATTTGACTGGAGCCAAACGCTTGTCACTTTGTCCACTTCTTTACACAGTCTGTGGTTTGAATGCAGCTCTAACACAGACATTTAGCTTTTCTCTCTCTCACGTCTCTCCTGTTCACGCTTTGAGTGACAGACACTAAACTGACTGTGGTCGTACAAAGCTCCTAATCAGAACTGACAGCCCCAGCTCTAAGAAAATTGTGTTGTGATTTCTACGTCATTCTGAGCCTCCTGTAGTGGTGTGTGTGTGTGTGTGTGTGTGTGTGTGTGTGTGTGTGTGTGTGTGTGTGTGTGTGTGTGTGTGTGTGTGTGTGTGTGTGTGTGTGTGTGTGTGTGTGTGTGTGTGTGTGTGTGTGTGTGTGTGTGTGTGTACAGTCCTTACATCGTGCGTTGCGGTAGAGCAGAAAAGGGTCCTGGAGCTGGAAGTCCAGGTCTTTGGTGATGGGCTCCGTCAGGTTCTCCATGCTCAGTCTGTTCATGATCGTGAAACCGTGTCGCGGAGACGCCAACCTGCGAGAAAAAAAATATATATATATGTAAATAAATCTCTACTTTATTTGAACTTAACAATAAATACATTAAAATATTCTTTGTTCACCTTTTTGCAAAGACTATTATTAATTTTACAAATAACTTCAATGTTATGAATTATTTTTTACCTCGTGTAGATGAAGAGCGTGCCTTCCACCTCGGTTTTCTCCTGGAAAATACATTGCAAAAGAATTAAAAATTTACCAAAAACATTTATAGTTAGTATTAGTGGTGGGAGAAGTACACAATTTTGTTTTGTCAAAAGGTGATGGACAATTTTTACAATACAATGCATTCAAATTTATCTATATCCAGTGATCAAATAAGTATTCAGTTTTGTTACTTAAGTAAAAGTGCAAATACTGGTGCAAAAAACAAAAACAAAAACTCAAGTAAAAGTGAAAGTATCACATAAAAAAATCTACTTAAGTAAAAGCTGAATTTAAGAAGCATTAAAGACTAAAAAGTAAAAGTATTTCTCACAGATCTTGAGTCTTATAAAGCTTCAAATGTGATTTTGATAAAGTTTTGAGCTGAATTTTGTTGAACAGAAACAACTGAATCTGTTGTTTTTTCAGCTGTTTTTATTTTATTGTATATTTTTGTTTTGTTAAAATTCTGATTGTGTTAAAATAAACCCTCAGTCTGTTCAGCAGCTCTCACACAAGAATAAAAATACTTTTACTTTTCAGTCCAGTTCAAAATGTAGTGGAGTAGAAAGTACAAATACTGCTCTCAGATGTACTCAAGTAAAAAGTATCCACTGTAAAACTTAGGTAAAGTACAGATACATGATATTTATACTTAAGTGCAGTACTTTACTACTTTTACTTTGTTAAGTTCCACCTCTGGTCCTAGTTAACACAAGATTTTGCATTTAAAAACTTAAATTCAAAAAGTGGTAAGTTTCTGCCACATTCATGGTTTTGTTTTATCTCATGTTTTAGTTTATTTTAGATCAGGGGTGTCACGCTCATTTTGGTCCAGGGGGCTGCATATGACATAATTCGATCTAAAGGCGGAAAGCTCACAGAAAACTCACAGCATAAATACCTGAAATAGCAAAAAGTCCAAATTTTTATGTGCAGAAATTAGTGGAATACAAAATCTGTTTACAAAATTTTACAAAATATATTATGAACAACCTGAGACTTTAAGAAACATCGGTGCAATTTCAGCACAATCTCAGTTTTAACATTAGTTAGTGTGCAGTACAACTCATCACAGGGATTGTGCAGAATCATTTAGTTTATTTAGTGCATGTTGAGATTTGTATAGACATTATTTCAACTCCATTCTGCACATCTGCGAAATTATTCTACTACTACTACTTTTACTTAGGTTATGTCCATCTCTGTTTGGTTTAAGTTTAGGATCAGCTGAGTTATTTATCTACACAACCTCGTTTGTAAAGAAATTGTTATATTTTCAATGAGCAAGAAGAAAAAGTCAGGAAAAAAGTACATCGTTTATCAGACAACTGCTAAACTGACACGTGTACTTTAAAGTAACTTCATTTCATGTTAAAATCGGCAACTTTATGTTAATATTTGAGTTAAAATATAATAAATCAACACTTAGCAGGGCCAGAGTCGTGTCAGAACATTATTATTATCCTCTCAAATCTATGGTTAATTGGATAAATGCACTTCCGTGGACACAGAGCTAAGCCACATTAGCATATTAGCATATTAGCCACATTAGCTTCTGGAGCCTGTCACTCTCACACTTACCCACTCGTTTGCTCTGTTGTTGTACGTGTACAGAGCCACTTGACTGGCCACATCCACGATAGTATTAATGTAAGGATCCTGTCGTTTTAAAGCGGCCAAACTGATGTCCAGCCCTTTAGAAACGAGAGAGCCCCCCGCACCGGAGCCTCTCATTGTTCCTTATGGAGAGTTAGCTTTAGCTTTAGCTTTAACTTTACAACCGCGTCTGTGAGCAAAATCAAGGCAATAAACAGCTCAAATTAAAGTCTATCTCACACTAACGTAACTCTGCTGTGGTTTGAGACTAAAAACAGCGGGGGAATGTCAGTTTGAAGCGGGTGTTAGGCAGATTTCCACAGGATGGCCGCCATGTTGGGTCTGAGAGTGTAAACAGCAGAGCAGACCTGAGCAGTGGAGCACAGAGCAGAAGAGACAGAGCACAGAGCAGACCTGAGCAGAAGAGCACAGAGCAGAAGAGCCAGAGTAGAAGAGCCAGAGCAGAAGAGCCAGAGTAGAAGAGCCAGAGCAGAAGAGCCAGAGCAGAAGAGCACAGCCAGAGCAGAAGAGCCAGAGCAGAAGAGCCAGAGCAGAAGAGCCAGAGCAGAGGAGCCAGAGCAGAAGAGCCAGAGCAGAAGAGCACAGAGCAGAAGAGCCACAGCAGAAGAGCCAGAGCAGAAGAGCCAGAGCAGAGGAGCCAGAGCAGAAGAGCCAGAGCAGAAGAGCCAGAGCAGAAGAGCCAGAGCAGAAGAGCCAGAGCAGAGGAGCCAGAGCAGAAGAGCCAGAGCAGAGGAGCCAGAGCAGAAGAGCACAGAGCAGTGGAGCACAGAGCAGAGGAGCCAGAGCACAGAGCAGGCCAGCAGAAGAGCCAGAGCAGAAGAGCCAGAGCAGAGAGCCAGAGCAGAAGAGCCAGAGCAGAAGAGCCAGAGCAGGAGAGCCAGAGCAGAAGAGCCAGAGCAGAAGAGCCAGAGCAGAGGAGGAGCCAGAGCAGGAGAGCAGCACAGAGCAGAAGAGCCAGAGCAGAGAGCCAGAGCAGAGAGCCAGAGCAGAGGAGCCAGAGCAGAAGAGCCAGAGCAGAAGAGCCAGAGCAGAAGAGCCAGAGCAGAAGAGCCAGAGCAGAAGAGCCAGAGCAGAAGAGCCAGAGCAGAAGAGCCAGAGCCAGAGAAGAGCCAGAGCCAGAGCAGAGCAGAGCCAGAGCAGAAGGAGCCAGAGCAGAGGAGCCAGAGCAGAGGAGCCAGAGCAGAAGAGCCAGAGCAGAGGAGCCAGAGCAGAAGAGCCAGAGCAGAAGAGCCAGAGCAGAAGAGCCAGAGCCAGAGCAGAGCAGAGAGCCAGAGCAGAGGAGCCAGAGCAGAGGAGCCAGAGCAGAAGAGCCAGAGCAGAAGAGCCAGAGCAGAGAGCCAGAGCAGAAGAGCCAGAGCAGAAGAGCCAGAGCAGAAGAGCCAGAGCAGAAGAGCCAGAGCAGAGGAGCCAGAGCAGAGAGCCAGAGCAGAGGAGCCAGAGCAGAGGAGCCAGAGCAGAAGAGCCAGAGCAGAGGAGCCAGAGCAGAAGAGCCAGAGCAGCAGAGAGCCAGAGCAGAAAGCCAGAGCAGAAGAGCCAGAGCAGAGAGCCAGAGCAGAGAGAGCCAGAGCAGCAGAGAGCCAGAGAGCAGAAGAGCCAGAGCAGAAGAGCCAGAGCAGAAGAGCCAGAGCAGAGGAGCCAGAGCAGAGGAGCCAGAGCAGAGAGCCAGAGCAGAGCAGAGCAGAGCCAGAGCAGAAGAGCCAGAGCAGAGGAGCCAGAGCAGAAGAGCCAGAGCAGAGGAGCCAGAGCAGAAGAGCCAGAGCAGAAGAGCCAGAGCAGAGGAGCCAGAGCAGAGGAGCCAGAGCAGAGGAGCCAGAGCAGAAGAGCCAGAGCAGAAGAGTCAGAGCAGAGGAGTCAGAGCAGAGAGTCAGAGCAGAGGAGCCAGAGCAGAAGAGTCAGAGCAGAGGAGTCAGAGCAGAGGAGTCAGAGCAGAGGAGTCAGAGCAGAAGAGCCAGAGCAGAGAGCCAGAGAGCCAGAGCAGAGAGCAGAGCCAGAGAGCCAGAGCAGAGGAGCCAGAGCAGAAGAGTCAGAGCAGAGGAGTCAGAGCAGAAGAGTCAGAGCAGAGGAGCCAGAGCAGAGGAGCCAGAGCAGAGGAGCCAGAGCAGAAGAGCCAGAGCAGAGGAGCCAGAGCAGAAGAGCACAGAGCAGAAGAGCCAGAGCAGAAGAGTAGGTAGGTTTTGCTTTGCTCTGAATGTTCCACAATACGGCATTAAACTGATTTGACTTCCATTTATCCTCTTCTTATTGCTCTAAAGTACATTACAAAACATGCATTCTTACACTGGGCAGGGCGGCTTTTCCACAGATCTGACCTGTTTATCGGTCAGTTAGCATCACTAGCTTGTCTCCAGTCTAATGCCACACTGTGGAACATTCTAGGCAAAGTGATAACATCACACCCTCCACTAGAGCACCACTCAAGAGTAGTACATGTCTAATCGATCGATCTCTGTGTTTGTGAGTCTTGCATTAAATAAATTCATATAAAAAGGAAAGATTCTGTGAGATGTTCCTCATACTTGTGTTTGTGAAGTGTCCATGAGGCGTTCAGACTGTGACATGATCCAAAGTGATGAAAACAGGTTTGTGCAGAGCTGGAAAAACTAAAGAGTCTAATTTAACCTGAGGGAGTCGCTCTAACAGAGGGATTTTAATATAATGATGTGATTTCTACAGGTATAAATCATCACAGATACAGTCAAAGAGATAATCCTTCACTTATCCAGGACTTTACAGCAATATGATGCCACAATTTATGGAACAACTGATGGAAGAAGTCCTCAGTTTAGTTACTTAAATAAAAGTACAGATACTGGGGCAGAAAATACTCAAGTAAAAGTAAAAATCTACCCATGTAAAAGTATAAAGTACCCATTTTTGTACTTAAAGAGTAAAAAGTGGAAGTTTTTTGTGCAGATTTTGAGTCTTATAAAGCTTCAGACGCAGTGATTTTGATAAAATTTGTTTTTTTTGTGTGTATTTTTGTTTTGCTCAGAAACTGAACGTGTTAAAATAACTCCTCAGACTTTTCAGCAGGTCTTTAAACCATAATAAAAATACTCTCAAATGTGCTGAAGCAAAAGTTACGTTCCACCGTGGTCTTAGTGAACAGAAGTTTTTAATTTTAAAACTTTTATTCAAATGTTTCATGTATTTTCAGTCCAGAATGTGGTGAGTCACATGTCACATTCGTGCGTTATTTCATGTGTTAGTTTAGTCCAGTTTGAGGCATTGAGCTGTTCGTCACTGTTTCACTGAAATGTTTTTGTTTTTCCATTGTGTTTTATGATGCCCAACAACGAACAAACGATTCCCTCTCACCTGAGCTCACCTGTTTTCTCCTGACACGAGCCCTGATTCAGCCCACATCTTTACAAAACCTAATATTTGTAGTTTTACCTGGTGGTTTTCAGACAGTGAGACAGACACAAGGTTTTTCCTCTGATGTGTCTGGTCTGATTGTTGTAATTTGACGTGTGGCCTGTAGGGGGCAGAGAAGATCTGGAAAATCTCCAGTGTTTAACCCAAAGTGACTGGAGTAAAAGTACACGTACTAGAGCAAAAATACTCACGTAAAAGTAAAAGTATAACATGAAAACATATACTTAAGTAAAAGTATTAAAGTACCTGTTTAAGAATGTACTTAGAGAGTAAAAAGTTAAAGTATTTCTCATGATTTTGAGTTTTATAAAGCTTCAAATGTGGTGATTTTGATAAAGATTTGAGCTGAGTTTTGTTTCATTCACATGTTTGAGTCACACTTTATTATCAGTCTGTCACATCTACAAAGATCAAAACGCTCTGTTCCACCTTGTGATGTCATCAGGTGGTAGTTTTCAAGTAAAACAGCTCAGACTAAAGAGAGAGGAGGAGGAGGAGAGGGGACATGAGGAGGGAGACAAGAGGAGGATAGGAGACAAGAGGAGGAGATAAGAGGAGGAGAGGAGACAAAGGAGAGGAGAGGAGAGAGGAGGAGACAAGAGGAGGAGAGGAGGACAAGAGGAGGAGAGGGGGAAAAGGGAGCAGAGGAGTTTTTAAATGAACACCTCCTTTTACCTTTAGTTCAGTTGTAGATTGAAACTCCACGTCTGAAATGATCCAGATGATTCTAGTGAAGGTGGAGTTTAAAAACACAGTGGAGCACTTCCTGTATCACCACATGATGACATCACAAGGTGGAACAGACTGTTTTGAGTCTAAATCTGCAGGTTTGTGTGTTAAACATGTGAGAATGAAACAAAACACAACTCCAGGTCTGTTTGAGACGAGGAAACGACATTAGTTCAGTTTTTTATGTCTTTTTCTTTGGTTTCGTTCCTTCTGGATTCAGACTTTTGTTGTTTTGTAATAAAAGCATCGCGAGGTTCAGAAAGTGCACCTGAAGAACAGTAACACCATCCACGAACAGACATAAAAGTACAGATTCAGTTTTTATTTCTCTGTGATCTGCAGATTTCAGAAATAAAACACATCCTTCCTGTGGAGGAAGTGATACAGAAGGACAGGCTCCTTCTGCCCCGTCAGCTCCTGAAACATGAACCTGTCTCCAGCTCGTCTTCGTCTCATGTTCCTCGTCCCGTTCTCCGTCGGGACAGTCACTTCTCCTCAGTTTCTGTTTCTCTCTCTGGAAAAATCTGCTGGAGGTTTGGAACAACAACTGAAATCATAACGTCTTTTTTAGGTTTCTCTTTGTCCCGCTGGGTTTTTTGGAGATTTTCGTTGCCGAGAAGAAGGTTCTGAGGACAGGGGGCGCTCTGGGACGGTGCAGGAGGAGGGTCTGAGGACAGGGGGCGCTGTGGGACAGTGCAGGAGGACTGAGGACAGGGGGCGCTGTGGGACGGTGCAGGAGGAGGGTCTGAGGACAGGGGGCGCTGCGGGACGGTGCAGGAGGAGGGTCTGAGGACAGGGGCGCTGGGCGCAGTGCAGGAGGAGGGTCTGAGGACAGGGGGCGCTGCGGGACAGTGCAGGAGGAGGGTCTGAGGACAGGGGGGCGCGGTGCAGGAGGAGGGTCTGAGGACAGGGGGCGCTGTGGGAGAGTGCAGGAGGAGGGTCTGAGGACAGGGGGCGCTGCGGGACGGTGCAGGAGGAGGGTCTGAGGACAGGGGGCGCTGCGGGACGGTGCAGGAGGAGGGTCTGAGGACAGGGGGCGCTGCGGGACAGTGCAGGAGGAGAGTCTGAGGACAGGGGGCGCTGCGGGACGGTGCAGGAGGAGGGTCTGAGGACAGGGGGCGCTGCGGGACAGTGCAGGAGGAGGGTCTGAGGACAGGGGGCGCTGTGGGACAGTGCAGGAGGAGGGTGTGAGGACAGGGGGCGCTGTGGGACGGTGCAGGAGGAGGGTCTGAGGACAGGGGGCGCCGTGGGACAGTGCAGGAGGAGGGTCTGCTGGGACGGCTCAAACCTGGGATGGTCCCTGGTCATTGTGGGCGGAGTTACACTTATGAATTTGTATTTTCCTGTTTCGTTTGTAGAGTTTTTATCGTTACATCTACAGTATTTCCTTCTTTGTAAAAACATCTGCTGGAGTTTTGGAGCAACAACCACGATCATAATGTCACTTATCTTTATTTACGGCGCAAACATGGAGTAATTTTATGGTTGACGACGATATAAGTCGTTTAATTTGGAGTTGTAGAGCACGGCTTCGCAAAAAAATTAATAAAAATACTACTCTACTCGTTTTTCTTTCGCTATTGTGTCTGTAAATCAAAATATGAACATTAAAAACAGACAAATGCGGCGAGCTCTTTCCTCTTTCCCGCTAGCGTTAGCAACAGCTTTGATTGACAGCGTTGTTGCTAAGCGCCCGCTCCCTGTTAAACCAGCGGTGTTGGCGGAAAGAGGCGTTACCTTCCTCATTCTCGCTCCTGATTGGCTCTTTGGCTGCTATGATACTCGAGGTCGCCGCTCCAAATTAGCCGCTATAACTGCTAGCGTCGATTAGCTTAGCTTAGTCCACGTCTTTAAACTAGCGACGGTCAGCAGGTTCAGTGGGGTTTTCCCTCGATCTGGGTCAAATCTTCTCAAAAAACGAAGCGAAACAGGTAGAAAAGAGCGTCTCAAAGTGTCGCAGCAGCCGTCCCCTCCTCCTCGTCGAACGCCGCCGTGTTTTTACGTATCGACACATCCCCCTCTTCTCTTTTCGACCTCGTCTCTTCATCATCCTCACTGCTCCCCTGACACCCGTCCTCCTCGTCTGACTTAACTACCTCAGGTCATCGTGGTCATCGCGGTCAGGCTGCTTTTATCGACGGCTCTGACCTCCGTGTGCGAACGTCCGGCTCTTTCCAAACGCATTTACGAACCGCGGCGTCTAAAAGCGCCGCCTTGTCCAGCTGCAGACTGACGATCCATCGGCCAATCAGCACTGTCGATACTCACCCACTGACGTCTAAGAGCTCGGCTCTGATTGGTGGAGACGGGATGAAGGAGCGACGTGATTGGACGACACTGAAACTGAAACGTGAGCTGGAGCGGACACAGAGTCGCTCTGTTCCACCTTGTGATGTCATCATGTGGCGATACAGGAAGTGCTCCACTGTGTTTTTAAACTCCACCTTCACTAGAATCAGGAAGTGCATTTTGAAAGTCTCTCAGGTCCATGTCTGTGTAAAAAACTGACCCGACAGCGACTTTGGACGGACCACAGTCGTTATTTCTTCTGTGAAGTAAATATTGAATCGACAGAACATTTATTTTTTTAATGTATGTTTTCTAAAGCCTTTTGGGACGATATAAAAAAAAATAAATAAATAAATAAAATAATAATAATGTAGAACATTGTAATAATAATAATAATAATAATAATAATAATAATATAAATAATAATAATGATAATAAAACAATAATGATCATATTATTATTATTATTAATAATAATAATAATAGCAATAATTAATTTTTATTTATTTATTTTTCTGCATTCCTATAATATTAAATATATTATAAATATCCTGTAATATTTTACTGTTCTGACTATTAATTGTGGAACTTTTCTACCATGCCACAAATGTTTGTAAACTTTATTAATTAATAAAAAAAATATATAAATAAATGAAAAAATAAATAAAAATGAAATAAAACAAAATTTTAAAAAAGCTAGAATCAATTGGATCATTTCAGCTCTGGACAACTATCGACTCGACTGAACTAAAGGTAAAAAGGAGCTGTTCACTTGAAAACTGCCACCTCCTAGTGAAGGTGGAGTTTAAAAACACAGTGGAGCACTTCCTGTATCAGCACATGATGACATCACAAGGTGGAACAGAGCAATTTGAGTTTTGCAGATGTTACAGACTAATAATAAAGTGCTACTCAAACGTGTGAATGAAACAAACGTGACTCCAGGTCTGTTTTTGAGGAGGAAACATTAAAACATGGACTAAACCTCATAATAAAAGCCATAAATCAAGAATCGGTATCGGAGCAGAAAGAGCCGGATCGTTGCGTCTTTAATCTGTTCTTTAAAGCTGTGGAGTCGTCAATAACCAGCCTAATGAGTTATCTATCGACCAATCAATAAAGTCAATATTGGTTCATTGCAGTTTAAGAGCTTGAATGTGATTGGTGGAGAGGGGCTGACGGAGCAATGTGATTGGCCGATGTGTGAAACGGGATTGACCTGAGTTTGGCGGCTCAGCGTAATGAGATCGAGCCCGGATCATTCAGGAAAATTTCCCCAGGCGCCGTGTAGCTGTGTTTTGTAGCGTTTGGAATCTGACAGAACGACGCCTGTAGAGATCAGGAGCGACGAGGACACAGAGGATTTACTTTATTACTCAAAACGCTCTGTTCCACCCTGTGATGTCATCAAGTGAACAGCTCCTTTTACCTTTAGTTCAGCCGAGATGAAATGATCCAAATGATTCTAGTGAAGGTGGAGTTTAAAAACACAGTGGAGCACTTCCTGTATCACTACATGATGACATCACAAGGTGGAACACAGTGTTTTCAGTTTGAGAGAAGATAGTAGCTCAAAAGGATGAATTAAAGCTCCAGTACGTAACTTTACAAAAAATAAAATCATGGGTTTTTTGTTTGTTTTTCATTTTGATCGCTCGCATTTCCACAAACCCGACTCTTATTTGTCCTGTGTTTCCGTGGTGATGTTCTGTCTCCACGGAGAATGTTCCTGAGTGTGGAGACAGGCCGATGTTTCCATGTGTCCTCCTCCTCTTACGTCTCCTCCTTCTCCTCCTTCCCCTTCTTCTTCTCATCATCTTCCTCCATCTTCTCCTCCTCCTCCTCTTCATCATCTCCTCCTTCTTCTCCTCCATCTTGTCCTCATCCTGCTCCACCTTCTCCTCCTCCTCCTTCTTCTTCTTCTCATCCTCCGCCTCCTTTTTCTTCTCCTCCTCTTCCTTATCATCATCCTCCTTCATCTTCTTCTACTCTCCTCCTCCTCCTCTTCTTCCATCTTCTCTGTCCCCTCCTCATCCTTCTTCTCCTCCTCCTCCTGCTTCTCCTCCATCTGCCTCATCCTGCTCCTTCTTCTCCTCATCCTCCTCCCTCTTCTCCTCCTCCTTTTCCTCCATCTTTGCCTTATCCTGCTCCCCCTTTTTCTCATTATCCTCCTTCTTTTCCTCCATCTTCTCCTGCTCCTCCTCTGTCTCTTCCTTCTCATCTTCCTCCTTCTCTTCCATCTTCTCCTCCTTCTCATCCTGCTCCTCCTTCTCCTCCATCTTCTCCTCCTCCTCCTCTTCATCATCCTCCGTCTCCTCATCCTGCTCCTCAATCTTCTCCTCCTCCTCCTCCTCCTCCTCCTCCTCCTCCTCCCTATGTGCCATGTTCTGAAATCTGATCTTTTTGTTCGTTTTTCTTTTCACATTTCAGTCTTTTTGTCATTTCTTCTCTCCTTTAAACTCTGAACAGATTCCCGTCACAAATCCCTTCAGCACAGTCTCAGATACTTTTCACAAACGGTCGTCTTCAGAGTCTTTGAAGAACTTCTCCAGCTGGATCAGACCTGGACTCTGACCCTCGTCTCCTCGTCGTTTTAAAACGGCGGCTGTGAACTTGAGCCGATAATAAATGTGACGTACAGAGTCGTGTAGAACTCCAGTCGTCCTGTGTTAATGTGAGGAGGCTCATCGAGGAGGTCAGTCTGATGGAGCGTCTGATGGAGCGCTGGTGAGCTCCTCCATCAGACTGACCTCCTCGATCCATGCGCTCCATCAGACGCTCCATCAGACGCTCCATCAGACGCTCCATCAGACGCTCCATCAGGGAGGAGGCGCAGAGAGGTACTGTCTCTGTACGAGACAGAGGACAGGAGGGGACAGGAGGACAGGAGAGGAGGACAGGAGAGGCCTTGGACAGTCAGGAAATACTGACCTGATGTGTTATGTGTGAGAAAGGGAGGAGAGAGAAGAGAGAGAGAGAGAGAGAGAGAGAGAGAGAGGAGAGAGGGAGAGAGAGGGACACAGGGAGGAGAGAGGGAGAGAGAGGGAGAGAGGAGAGAGAGGAGAGGAGAGAGGAGAGAGGGAGGAGAGAGGGAGAGAGGGAGACAGGGAGAGAGGGAGAGAGGAGAAAGAGGAGAGAGAGGAGAGAGGGAGACAGGGGAGAGAGGGAGAGAGGAGAGAGAGGAGAGAGGAGAGGAGAGAGAGAGAGGAGAGAGGAGAGAGGAGAGAGAGGAGACAGAGGAGAAAGAGGAGAGAGAGAGAGAGAGAGAGAGAGAGGAGAGAGAGAGAGAGAGGAGAGAAAGAGAGAGAATAGAGAGAGAGAGAGAGAGAGGGAGACAGGGAGAGAGGGAGAGAGAGGAGAGAGAGAGAGGGAGAGAGGAGAGAGAGGAGAGAGAGAGGAGAGGAGAGATGAGAGAAGACGAGGAGACAAGAGGAGGAGAGGAGTTTTCGAGTGAACACCTCTTTTTACCTTTACTTCAGTTGTAGATTGTCAGTTATTCCAGACTCTGAAATGATCCAGATGATTCTAGTGAAGGTGGAGTTTAAAAACACAGTGGAGCACTTCCTGTATCACCACATGATGACATCACGAGGTGGAACAGAGTGTTTTGAGTGTGAGAGAAGAACTTTGTGTGTTAAACATGTGAATGAAACAAAACACAAATGTTCAGATAATTTCATTTTGTGACATGAAGCTCACGTCACTTCAGACTCAGAGACGAGGAACTTGGGTAAAGTATCTGTACTTTACTTAAGTACATTTAACAGTGTGTATTTTTACTTTTATTTGAGTACACGTGAGAGCAGTATCTGTACTTTCTACTGCACTACATTTTGAACTGGAAAAGTAAAAGTGTTTTTATTATTGTGAGACCTGCTGAAACATCTGAGGCTTTTTTATTTTTAACATGTTCAGAATTTGAACAAAACAAAAATATACAAATAAAAACAGAAACAAAACGATAAATTCAGTCGTTTCTGTTTCAGCTCAAATCTGCACCAAATACTTTTACTTTTTACTCTTTAAGTACATTTTTAAACAGATACTTTAATACTTTTACTTAAGTCGATTTTTCATGTGATACTTTTACTTTTACTTGAGTATTTTTGCTCTGGTATCTGTACTTTTACTTCAGTAACAAACCTCTGCATGTCTCCTGCTGATTCCACGGAAACAGAAATTTAAAGCCAGACTCCGGAACATTCTCCATGGAGACAGAGAAGTTTAAAGCCGAACTGTGGAGCATTAGAGCTGAATGAGCAGCGTTTCCATGGAAACGAGGATGAAGAGGCTGAAGTAGAGTCAGGTTTGTGGAGTAAAGAGGCTGTTTCATGAACAAAACCAGACTGAACCTGCTTTTGATTTGTCTGTTTTTGACAATAAAGTTACGTACTGTGGCTTTAATTTACTGAATGAACCAAGATGCAACAAAAATAACCCTGGAACGAGCCAAATTCCTTTGATATTTTCTTTAGTTTTCTTTATTTGAAGTTTCCTTTGAGCCGACGCCTCATATTGGAGATGACGTCCCCCC
>JAIEZT010000054.1:274613-289613 GCA_019594935.1 Periophthalmus modestus
ATTTGAAAACTACCACTTGATGACATCACAAGGTGGAGCGGAGCGTTTTGAGCTTTGGAAATATAACAGACTGATAATAAAGTGTTACTCAAACATGTGAATGAAACAAAACACATTACAAAACTTAAATCCGGACTAAGGAACTTTTCCGGTTGGAGGGAGGGTCCATCACCTGCTTGTCTCCATGGAGACGTTAGCGCTTTACCGGAAATGTTCCAGTGTACGGCATTAAACTTAGCTACATCTTCATGAAAACCAGCAGGTGACGCCGCCAGGTAAGCCACATTACAGGTCAGATCTACGGAGAGGTGACACCGCTCGAGCATTTTTCAAGACAATTTTCATCTAATTTCAGGATTGAGGATTACATCTTAATAAACGACTTGTTCATTATGATTTAAGTGTAATTAATGTTTAGTTACGTATATCGTGTAGTCCTGGTTTTGAGTGTTGTGTGTGTTTTGCGTCGCCGCTCGCTATCTGCTCATCTTTTCCAGCTTAAGCTTAATTTACGCAAAACATCTCCGGGTTTAAGATGTTTTTTTGCAAATCCAAGCTATGAAGATGATAGAGATAACAGAACAGCGCCGCGTGCTGGTCGTTACTGGTACTGCAGCTGTGATAGATCGACTAGTAACAGGATATTTTGCGTCGCCGCTCGCTATCTGCTCATCTTTTGCAGCTTTAGCTTAATTTACGCAAAACATCTCTGGATTTTGGATGTTTTCTCGTAAATCCAAGCTATGTAGATGAACGAGATAACAGAACAGCGCCACATGCTGGTCGTTACTGGTACTGCAACGATGGCTTAAAAGTGAATCGCTAAATCTTTTGCGTCGCTGCTAGATATCTGCTCATCTTTTGCAGCTTTAGCTTAATTTACGCAAAACATCTCTGGGTTTAAGATGTTTTTTTGCAAATCCAAGCTATATAGATGAACGAGATAACAGAACAGCGCCGCATGCTGGTCGTTACTGGTACTGCGCAGCGATAGATCGACTCGTAACTGAATGTTTTGTGTTGCTATCTGCTCATCTTTTTCATCTTGAGCTTAACTTACGCAAAACATCTCTGGACTGAAGATGTTTTTTTTTGTAAATCTAAGCTACGTAGATGAACGAGATAACAGAACAGCGCCACATGCTGGTCGTTACTGGTACTGCGGCGATTGCGTAATAGTGATAGACTGACTCGTAACTGAATCTGTTCACTCTGCGCTGCCACAGACCCTGTTAAAACGCTTCTGATGTGATTTGACGGCTCGTTAGCTCCGCTCTTAGAAGGAAACGCTAAAATAATATCGCTATTTAAGATCAAATATAAATGATTGGATCAGAGAAGCATTTAACAGGGCGCTACGCAATCGCTATGGCGACAATAACATGGAATAACATAATAAATCGTCGTATTGATATGCTAATTTAGAGATAACTGTAGCCGTGTGGATGGTATTGAAAACATGTTGGAGAAAAGTCGATGGGACAAAACCGATGAAGGACACAGAGAAAGTACAGCTAGGAAGAAAGGAAGGAGGTAGGAAACGAAAGAAGGAGGAAGGAAATGAAGCGAAAAGGTGACGAAAATAAAGTTTATAATGGTTTATAGAATTTTTTTTTAAGTTATCAATAGTTTAAAGTGCATTTTAGTGTATTTTTAAGTATTTCCACTGACAAAATTTCAGTTTTAAGTTTGGTTTAGTTACACGATCAGTCAAAGTTTGGCCACGCCCTCTTATTCAGTGTTTTTTTCTTTTATTTTTTACAACTTTCTACATTTTATTTACACAAACAATGTCAAATATATGAAGTAACATATAAGGATTATGTAGTAAAGACAAAAATAACAATAAATTACTTTTTTTTTCATATGTCACTTTCAAATCCTCCCACCTTTTGCTTTGTCGAAACATATTTAGTAAAATTATTTCACTTTTTGTCTTTACTATGTACTTCCATACATCTTACTTTATATATTTGACGCTTTCTGTGCATAAATAAAATGTAAAAAGTAGTAAAAATAAAGAAAAAAACACTTTAAATGAATGAGAAGACATGTCCAAACTTTCGACTGACTGTCTACGTTCGCCTTGTTAGGACTAAAGTTTAACCTTGGGGTTTTAAAAATGATTAATTAATGTTTATTACTAATTAGTTCCTGTCTTATTACATCTTTTTAATGTGAAACTGAAGTGCAGTGAGGTATTCTGTTGAAACGCAGACATTAGAAACAAATCCATTTCAAAGTCTCCAAGCAAAATCTGAAGGAGTCTGTGGATAACATGGGTCATCAACACTAGAATCAGGAAGAAAGTACATTTTAAAGTACTGTTTCGAGTAGTAGTAGTGGTAGTATTATAGTAATTTTGATATACTTTGAGACCCATGTTACCCAGCTTGCATTTCCGGTGGGCAAGCGGCACCACACACCAAAGAATACAGAGGAGAGAAACATTCATAACCAAAATATATTTAAAAAAAACAACATTTGAGATCGGAGAAAGAGCAGGAAGAGGAGGAGGAAGAGGAGGAAGAGGAGGAAGAGAGAAGAGGCATTCCCGAGATGCAGTCCATACTGGCATCGCTCGCATCACATCGCTCACAGCAAAACTACTTCTACTGAGTCTACGTCTACGTCATTCAAAAATAAATAAATTAAATCATATCAGGAGGAAGCGGAAAAGAACAAAATGGCCGCACGTTTTATGTACGCTGCACTTCACTCACTGCACCGACCTTGTTAAGAACAACGCAGCGAGAGAAACGACATCTGTGATCACATTGTGCTTAAAAGCTGCACCACGGAACTTTTCTGCCTGCGTGTCGCCATGGAGATGTAATTACTTCGCCCAGAATGTTCCACAGTTTGATGTTAAACTTCTCTACTGTTTGTCCGTCATGGGCTGTACATATAAATGGACAAAGCTAACCCGCTAGCCGCCGCGTTACAAACAGGAAGTGAGCATCGATTCTGGCTCCAATTCACTTTATATTGAAAAACTGTCTCCTCTCTCTGTACCTGCTGCTGTCAGACTCGTCATGTTGGTCTTAAATGTTCATATTAACCCTCTACATGATCCTGGGGTTTTTATTTTGCTATTGCGTCCGTAAATTAAGATATGAACATTAATAACAGACAAATCCAGCGCCTTCTTTCTCTGATGTTGCTCCCGTTAGCGTTAGCAACAGGTTTGATTGACAGCGTTGCTAATCATCCAGTCCCTGCTAAGGAAAGGGCGTTGGCTTCAACAGCCTCGCTCCTGATTGGCTCTTTGGTTGCTATGATACTCGTGGTTGAAATTCTTAATATGAAACTCGGCTCCAAATTAGCCGCTATAACTGCTAGCCTCGATTAGCTTCATTTGACTGGAACGAACGCTAATGGTGACGTCACACTCAGTTAATCCACTTTTTTATACAGTCTGTGATCGCCGTTGAGACGAGAACGGTGCGAGGTTAAGTTACAGGTCAGATCTGTGTAGAGGCGACCCTTGTAACTACACAAATGCACGTTTTTCAAGCTAGTTTTGAGCGCTAAAAAACACTCGGAGTGATTTTAATAATGCCATTCTGTGGAACACTCGAGACAAAGCAATAACATCCTTCCACTCCACCTGAAAAGTTCCGCAGTGCCTCTTTAACTACAATATAAGACACAAACGGTCTTTTATCTTCTCACAGCGTCGTGCTCTTATCGAGGCAGGCACGATGAATCAAGTGCAGTTAAAATAATGCGTCACCAAAGTGTGCACCATTTACATCTAATCTACATAATACAACAACGTTTTGAGAGAGATAGACCTGGATACAACTACAGGCAAAGTAAAAACACATAAGCCGCTATTTTTCAAAACGCAAAGCACAAAGACGTTTCGTTGGCAACTGCTAGCATTGCCACTTCTCTAATTGCAAAGATCGATATGTCATTCAAACAGGAAGCGGTCGCAGGCTGAAATAAGACTACTGACGACTTCAATCACAAAATATAAGGACATTCAACCTATTAAACAAGAGGAAAAAAGAGTCCCTTGGGTGCCGGATGGTCACCCAAATTAGAAAGATCAGAAAACAGACTTGGGGCATGCCTATTGGTTAGAGAGTCATTCTGCAAACCAATCAAAACAATCAACCAAATCAATCAAAACCAATTAAAGGCAAACGTCAAACCAAAATGCTGTTGTATAGATGAGCTAAAGGTGCTTATCTACGGCCTGGGTCTTTAAGAGACAGAACAACACTCATGGAGTTTTTGTGTTCGTATGGAGCCCACAGTGATTGTTTGTCGGCGTGAGGAGGAGCTAACTACACTGAAGCTAACACCTGTCTGTTTACAGTTTCTATTTGTCGTCTAAGTCTAAGTGTGAACTGTGCTTCAGTCATATTTTGCTAAATCGTTCAGGTCCCTAATGAGTGCTCTCACTCCTATTAGCCATCCATCCATCCATCCATGTCCTTCTTATTATCCGGGGCTGGGTCGTAGCAGTCTAAGCAGGACTCCCAGACTTCCCTCACCCCAGACACGTCCTCCAGCTCCTCCGATGGGACCCCAAGGTGTTCCCAGGCCAGCGGAGAGACAGTCCCTCCAGCGTGTCCTGGGTCTTCCCCGGGTCTCCTCCTGGCGGACAGGAGGCATCCTGAGCAGATGCCCGAGCCTCAGCTGGTTCCTCTCAACGTGGAGGAGCAGCGGCTCTACTCCGAGCTCCTCCTGTGTGACTGAGCTCCTCACCCTGTCTCTAAGGGTGCGCCCAGCCACTCTGCGGAGGAAACTCATTTCGGCCGCTTGTATCTGTGATCTTGTCCTTTTGGTCATGACCCAGAGTCATGACCATAGGTGAGGGTAGGAACGTAGATTGAGGTAAATCGAGAGCTTTGCCTTTGGACTCAGCCCCGTCTTCACCACAACAGACGATACAGCGACGCATCACTGCAGACACTGCACTGATCCACCTGTCAGTCTCACGCTATATCTGCCCCTCACTCGTGAACAAGACGCCGAGATACTTGAACTCCTCCACCTGAGGCAAGGGCTCCTAGTAGCATAGTGGTTATTAGCATACTGGCTAGCACTAGCACTATTGCTTTCCTCATTTTGATTTAGGTCTGAGGTGGAGTTGTAAACAGAAGATAAATGATGTCTAAGCCAGGCCTGTCACGATAACACCTTTTGAAGAATAACATATGTGGCTACAGAGACGAACTGCGATAATTGACAATTGTGATAATTGCGATAAACTACTTAACGCCACTGACTCAAAGCAGGAAAATCCCCGTGAACCCATTTTAAAACAGTATCATTAAAATGGCAGAATGAACCCTTAAATAACTATAGCGGTTATTTATTCTAACTTCTACAGCTCAAATCTTATCATTTACGTAAAAATGGCAAAAATCCCCCCACTTTTGCAAAGAAAAAGTCCCCAAAATATAGTCCATTTATCATACATTATTATTATTAAGTCAAAGTTGTGATTATCGTGACAGGCCTAGTCTAGTGCCACATGCCTTTTCAAAGATGGATTGTCTTTCCTAACAATAATATCTTCTTTAACTCCCCTCTCAAACCATTTTTTTTCTTTGGCTAAGATCTGTACCTCACTATGTTCAAAGTAGTGTTTAGTGGTTTTGAGATGGAGGTGCACAGCCGACTGTTGCCCTGAGCTGCTCTCACTACACCGGCTCATGGAGGGGCTAAAGCAAAGCCGGCGCACTCTCATTTCCACTTCTTCCTACACAGATTCCAGCTTTACAGTTAAAATGTACAACGCCGTGTGCCAGTTTGTTTGTCGAAGGCTGTGGCACCAATCGATGAAGTGGGATTTTCGCTACTCGACCCACCTGCGAGTAAAAACTCCCATCTCCCCTGCACTGTGTTCACTTGACTCGTGCCTGGGCTCCATTCACTCACATTCATCCTCACTGTTGACCACAGGCTCCTCCTCGCCTACACTAAACGACTTCATACATACATTTACATATATTTTACGCACGCTGACTAAACCCATTTGCGGATGGCATTGTTCCTCTTGTGCGAGTAAAAACGCCTTTGCCAGACGACTGTACAACACCACCGCTGCACCGCTCCAGCTACGACTATTTACAGTGAATATCGGTGAATTTAAAACGACTTTTTAAGCATGACAAAAGAAGGACATGCAGAGACATCGCCAGGCCGTCGATAGAGCACCTTAAATGCAGTCATGCTATACAAGTCCCAACATGCCAGGAGACCTCTCCCCTCGAGGCATTGATTTGAGATCAGGATGTGAACCAAAATCAAATGCAGGTTTCTATTGGCAAATGCAATAGTGTCTGATGCGCACCGGGCCGAGGCTGCGATACCGACCTGAAGATGACGAAAGTACGAAAAAACGCACACGATTTACACTTTCATTTACAGATTTGTGAATATTAATTATGATTTCCAGTTATTAGCCTGACCAGCCCGTCCTAAGCTGTATGTGATTGGTTTTAATTAAATATCTTTTGCATTATCTCTTTAGGGAAATGTATTCTTTGCAATTTAGCATCTGCTTTACACGCTAGCTAGCTCACTGCGCCGCCAAGCTAACAGTCACGTTCATTAAAATTGTAACCTATTAAAATAAAAAACATTAAAATAAAGACTATCTAATTATTTTTATATGTGGAATTCTTCAGTTTGTGGTGTTTTTTAATATTTATTACGCCTCAAAATTAGCATTAGCGTTAGCATTGAGGCACAAACATGTCTCTTCCTGAGCGTAAAAGTGTCTCTGGTGAAGTATTATTTTTATTTGTGTGGTGTTTAAGCTGTTGACCCTCTGACCTCTGACCTCTGACCTCTGACCCACCTGCAGCTCCGTGTCCACTGCCTCGTCTTTAAAGTCAGTAACGATCTGATATTTTGTGTTTGGTTCAAAGTTGACTCCTTTTATTGTTCTTCTAACTGTTCATGTGTTGCTGTTTTTTACGTATCTGCTTTTTTATGTGCCGTTGCTATGGTGACGAGACGATGTAAAGCCTCGGTCGGTCGGTTATCGCTCAGTTTTGGAGACGGGCTCTAGTGAGTTGCGGTTGTTTTGCTGTTGAGTTACGGTCGACCGCTGCCCCTCGTGCTCAGGAAATAAACAACCAGAGGAAATGTGGCGTGTTTCCTTACACCAGAACGCCACGATATTTATTCACTTTAGTGTGACTCTGCAAAAACCTCACAGAGATAAAACTGGAAGTCGTGACGTGGACGGTGGCAGTGAGGGTCGCGGGCTGCTGTTGTTCACAATGTGACTTTTAGTTTGACGTTACAGCCGCATCCAGGAGACATTTTTAAATCAAACTCAGGTCTGGGAATCGAACCTGCGACCCCCTGGTACTGTGAAATAAGAGTGTAGAAGTGCGTATTTTCTGCTACTCTGTCAGTTTAGCAGGACATGGGTCAGGTCTCTATCAACTCGTTAATAATTGTGTTTAAATGCGGAACAGCGCCCTCTGCCTGTCAGATCCTCTCAGTCGTTAACACAGTTTAAGACAGAGCCGCTGTGTGTTAATAAGGCCTGAAACACATTTATTTTAGGTCTGTATCACTCTGCAATGTGATGTTTGAGGAAATAGTCGTAGAAATAGTTTAATTTGCTGTTAAAAGTTCTGCTTATGATGAATTGGGCTGAAGACTAGACTAAAAACCCACCTCTTCTCCCTGGTTTAACACTGTACACTTGTTTTTTCTTGATTTTTATGTGAAGTGATAATGCTGTAATGTACTTTGCTGATATTTATTGTTTTTTATCTTGTATTTATTGTTTTTATCTTGTTTTTAATGTTGTACAGCACTTTGGTCAGCTTTCGTTGTGGAAGGTGCTATAGAAATAAAGTTTGATTGATTGATTGAAGCACTTTGTTCATCTCAAGTTATTTTAAATGTGCTATAGAAACAAAATTGTGTTGAATTAAATCACCGAATGCTACAGTTTCCAGCGAACGGCCAAATAATAAGATATAACCAATTTATCTGTTAAAAAAAAGCTACATCAGGGCATTAATTTGATCTGTTTTGGACTAAAGATGTTTAGAATCTGTAAAATGTTCTGGATTCTACCGATTTACAAGTTGCTGATCAGGCTAATCACATTTTTCCTCATAAAATTATCTGTTAAAGCCACAGTATGTAACTTTTTAGCCAGAAAAGCAGACTGAAGGAGAGCTTATCCTGCTTGTTTCCATGAGAATGTGTTTCCTTTTGCTATAATATTCCACTATTTGGCATAAAACCTAAAATCTACAGCATTTTTCAGACTATTTATATATTTCACATATAAATCGCGTCTGAGTATAAGTCAAACTATGAAAAAAGTGCGACTTATATGTGAAATATTAGTTTTTTTCTTCATTATTTATGCTCTGGAAAATACGATACATGGTTTTAACTTTCTGTTTCTATGGAAAAAGTTACACACTGTAGCTTTAAGTAAAACAGAGTCTAAATTTAAAGATCCCAATTTCCCAGTCTAATAAAAGTAAGTAAACCCTTCGCATTTCTAATTAACATCTGGTTTTTCTTTCCTTTTTTTTTCCAAAATGGCGGCGTCGCTAACGTCGGTGTTTTGTGCGGTTTCCTAATCGTTGGCGAGACGGTATCAGCGCTCGGCCCGTCGGTTTGCGTGTGGGAGAGACGGAGAGAGAAATGTCAAAGCAACAAGCCACGCAAAGGAAGGAACGAGGGATAAGGAGGGAGGAGAGGAGGGGTTTTGGACTACTTACGTTGACCTCAGTGATCGCTATGTCAACAATGCTACCCACAACTATTAAGGCATCAAATGTGTTCCATGCATCAACAAAATAATGCTGGGTTGGGTGGAAAAAAGAACAGAACAGATAGAACAAAAATGAAAAATGGAAAATAAATGGTGAAAGAAACCAAAGGAGAGAAGAGAAAAAAACATTATATATACATGAATATTTTTAAAAGGACATTGGAAGGTCGGACGCAGCAGACGCCGCTCATGCTAATGCTAAAACAAAAAGGGGGGTCGCTGTAATGCAAAATGCGGATAAGGTGATTGATCAGTTGGTTAGTTTCGGTTAGTGGAAGCATCACAATCATCAAAAAAAACGAAGATTTTCAAAGCTAAATCCTGCCCCCTGCTGTCTACGAGAAGAACACGCCACGTTTGCAACCGTGGCGCCGCCCATTGGTAGCCATCTTGGATTGTAGGATGGAACGAGAGAGAGAGAAAGTTGAAAAAAGATAAACTGATAGAGGAGAGAGAGACAGCGTAAAAGGAAGAACTGATACCAGACAGACAGGAGAGGAAGAGGAAGAGGAAGAGGAGGAGAGAGGGATGGGGCGTGGTACTTACGTTGATCTCACTCAGAATGACGTCTATAATGCTGCCAATTACGATGAGGAAATCAAACACATTCCAGGGGTCACTAAAGTATCCCTACACGAGGCGGGATGGGCCGGGAGAAGAGAAGGATTAGGTCAGGTTAGCAGGAACACAACATCCAGTATAGCCTACAAGCTAGCTCACAATGCTAACGTGATTCTTACTTGGTTTTACAGTTTTTTTAATATTTTTTCTTCTTATTCGTGAATGCTACAGCTGAACTGACATGACTTTTTTCATTATATTATGTTAAATTAGCTTATTTAATACGAACTGATGTGCAGCTCTTTGGAAACTGCTGCAGGTTTATAAAGGTGCGTTCACACTCGCGCGAAACCTAAAAATTAGACCAGGAAAGGACCAAACCAGGTCTACATTAGGACTGAAATGGGCCCAAACCAGGACTAAGTGTGAACGCACCTTATAATGTCCTGAATATGTTAAAAAATTGATTTGTAATAGAGATTTTATGGGTAGGTTCTGCTGGTAAAGTAAAATTCTCCATCCATTTTCCTCACAGACTTGTAAAAAAGAGGATAAAAGAGGTAAAAATGACCAGAATTTCATAAATAAACCATACAAAATGTCGCTAGCTCAAATATACCCACAAAATTAAATTATACCTTTGCAGTTTAAACAGATTTCAAGAGCAAAAACTTGTTTCTAGTCATTTTCTTCAAAAAGTCTATGGAAAAAATGGCGGATTATTTCACTTCCTGATCCAAAAGTCCATTAGGTTTGAGGTAAGCGATTATTTTATTGATTTAATGCAGATATAAACCATTTTTCTGTGTAATCAGCAGAACTTACTTCCATTTGATATCGATTTGTAAATAAAAGTCTTCATCTTAAGCAGTTGAACAGTGAAAAAACTAAAGCCTCATTATGTTAAAGTGACTGTTTGAGCGCTAACAGAAACAAGCTAATGCTGTTTTGTAGTTTTATTGAACAGTTTAAGAGTTTATGCTGTAGCTGCCACAGACTGTATTCACAAATGGACTCAGCAAACGCGACTCTGCTGCCGTCAGACTCGTCGTTTTGCTCTTAAATGTTCGTATTAACCCTCCACATGATCCTGGGGTTTTTATTTCACTTTTGTTTTCTACCTTCTGGTCACAGTTAGTGGTCTGGAGGCGGCTTTGTCCCTCGTTACATCGCGGTTCACCTGTCCTGGTCTCGCTGATTGGCAGGTTTTTTTTGTACAATTTTGCTTGATTTCTTACAGCGTAAGAACGTGTGACGTGTTCTGTCTCTAAACCGGGACTAAACCAGGAATAAACCAGGTCTAAACCAGGACTAAACCAGGACTAAACCAGGAATAAACCAGGAATAAACCAGGTCTAAACCAGGACTAAACCAGGAATAAACCAGGTCTAAACCAGGACTAAACCAGGAATAAACCAGGTCTAAACCAGGACTAAACCAGGTCTAAACCAGGACTAAACCAGGACTAAACCAGGACTAAACCAGGTCTAAACCGGGACTGAACCGGGACTAAACCGGGACTCAACCGGGACTCAACCGGGACTCAACCGGGACTCAACCGGGACTGAACCGGGACTAAACCGGGACTGAACCGGAACTAAACCGGGACTAAACCGGGACTAAACCGGGACTAAACCGGGACTCAGCCGGGACTAAACCGGGACTCAACCGGGACTAAACCGGGACTAAACCTGGACTAAACCGGGACTAAACCGGGACTAAACCGGGACTAAACCGGGACTAAACCGGGACTAAACCAGGTCTAAACCAGGTCTAAACCAGGACTAAACCAGGACTAAACCAGGACTAAACCAGGACTAAACCAGGACTAAACCGGGTCTAAACCGGGACTGAACCGGGACTCAACCGGGACTCAACCGGGACTCAACCGGGACTCAACCGGGACTCAACCGGGACTGAACCGGGACTAAACCGGGACTGAACCGGGACTGAACCGGGACTGAACCGGGACTAAACCGGGACTAAACCGGGACTCAACCGGGACTCAACCGGGACTCAACCGGGACTAAACCGGGACTAAACCGGGACTAAACCTGGACTAAACCTGGACTAAACCTGGACTAAACCAGGACTAAACCAGGACTAAACCAGGACTAAACCGGGACTAAACCAGGTCTAAACCAGGACTAAACCAGGACTAAACCAGGACTAAACCAGGACTAAACCTGGACTAAACCAGGTTTGAACTTTGAGAGAGTTTAAACACGTATAAAGTCTGTGGTGACGGGTTTTACAGACAAGAAACTTGTAGAATATTTGTTATAAAAAAGCTGATACTTCGGATTTCGCCTGTTCCGTGTTATTTCTGGTAAACGAGGGGCCGGTGTTCTGCACGAGCCTCGACGAGCTTCATCTGAGCCGTGTCCATTTCTTTACACAGTCTGTGGGAGCTTTTCTGCACAGCTCTGTATTTTATTCATTATTATAAGTGTCTAAATCCGACGTTCAGGAGTCGTATAGAAGACTCGTGATCTGAAATGTAAGACTTCCACGGCGTTTAAACTCCAGCGGAAACATAATAATTATCCTCTGACACAATGGGACTCGCTCGTAAACACCTCTGACACTAAACACGACCTGTCAATCAAACGAGTCGCACTTGAGGCGTTAATGTAAATCAGGGGATAATGTTTGTTAGTAGTGACACGTCTGTTAAGGGCAGAGCTATTATGAGTCTATTACACTTCTACAGTTAAACGAGCAGAATATAACAGACCGAAGATTAAAAAAAACAGCAAAATGTGAATTCAAACATCGTGAATCGTCCAGGAGGCTCCAAAACCTGCTGAAAAGTGGAAAAAACATGAGTGAGGTCTTCAGCTCGGCGTCTTCTGGTGTCGCCGCTTCAGGAAAAACTGAGAAACATCGACATTTTACTAAAGAAAACAAGAAAATGACTTTAAAGGAACTGTATGTGTTTATGTGTGTGTCGTGTGAGGGTTTAAAAACCTAAAAAAGGTTTTAAAATCTACGGCCGTGGCTCAATTCGACGGCTGGACACTTCGAAGTTTTGTTTAAAGGACCATTCGAAGTACCCTTGGAAGTACTGTTGGAAGTACCGTTGGAAGTACCGTTGGAAGTACAGTTCGAAATATCATTCGCAGTACCGTTTGAAGTACCGTTCGAAGTACCGTTCAAAGTACCGTTCGAAGTACAGTTGGAATTACCGTTGGAAGGACCTTTCGAAGTGCAGTTCAAAGTAACGTTGGAAGTACCATAAAAAGTACCACAAAAGTACCATAAAAAGTACCATTCGAAGTACTGTTCGAAGTACCGTTCGAAGTACCATTCGAAGTACCCGGCCGATGAAGGGTTCTCCTCCGTCGACAGCAAAGGCCGAGTCGAAATGTGCCAGGCCGACGTCACGGAGCGAACTTCAACCTCTGTCTGTGCGTTTACGTTACGTCGCCTAGCAACCGTGACATCGTTGAGTAATGAGCTAAACGTGTGAAATGAACTCCGAAATAATCAGTTTTATTTTTAATTCTTTATTATTTCATAGACGAAGAGTCAAAGTGTCGTCGTGACTGAATGAAGTCAGGAATGAATCTTTCTCTTTGAATCTCAATAGATAAATATAATGTTCAAGGTGATTTTTTTCCTCAATCGTAGCTCGTATTTTGTAACTTTAAGAAAATATGCCTTATTTCTCCTGTAGAAGTGACGCAGTGGTGCATGATGGGATATAAAAGTGCGTGACGTCTGCTCGGACGCGTCGTTCACGGCCGATCTCCATGGAAACGCACATTTGTCGATCGCAGTCGTCAGGAGAGTGAAATGAGGTTTTGTCACGACGGGAAGTGACGAAAGTGAACTTCAAAAACGCAGCCGACGAACTGAGACACGGACTTTATCTGTGTGAGAGCTTTAACCTGCAGAAGGTCACACGCTCCTCCTCAGAACCTCCACATTCAGCTGCGGAGGCTGCACTAGCACCGAGTCCTGACTGGAGTTTAAGTCCGTTCAGATCAGACAGAGGCATTTTAGGTTTAAACCAGCTGGATTTCAGCTTTGAAACTGGCAACGCAAATGAGAAAGTCATGTGACGCTTGTTCTGCTTTCTGATTGGATAAAGAAAACATCAATTAAATCTTATCTTAGGTCAAGTTTAAGTAATTTAAAATGAAAATGTTACATACAGTTCCTTTAATTACATCACGTCTTGATTAAATTAAATGTAAAAATATGAAAAAAACAGATCTTTACTGCTCCAAATTTGGTTTACGGTTAAATTCTTCCAAATGAAAATAAAAAAACATCACATTTCAGAGATAAACACGACAGCAGTGACTCATGTGACAGAAAACAGACGATGTTTGTGTGTTTGGAGTTTAAACTTACCCTGGGTTTGAAAGCGATGAGTTTGAGGATCATCTCGACAGTGAAGAGTCCCGTGAAGAGCATGTTCAGGATGTTCATGGCGTCGTTGAAGCTTTTGGTCTGACCATGATGCTGCGGAACGACGGAGACACAAACATTCAGGTTAAAAAAGGATCTGGAAAAGTCACAACGAACGATCTGGAGTCCACCGTTTGAAACTGAGCTCCGCCTCCCCAGGACCGCCTCCCCAGGACCGCCTCCTGAGGACCGCCTCCCAGGACCACCTCCCCAGGACCGCCTCCCGAGGACCGCCTCCTAAAGACCGCCTCCCCAGGACCGCCTCCTGAGAACTGCGTCCTAAAGACCGCCTCCCCAGGACTCCTGAGGACCGCCTCCCCAGGACCACCTCCTGAGGACCGCCTCCTAAAGACCGCCTCCCCAGGACCGCCTCCCCAGGACCGCCTCCCCAGGACCACCTCCTAAAGACCGCCTCCCGAGAACAGCCTCCCGAGGACCGCCTCCCGAGGACCGCCTCCCCTGGACCGCCTCCCCTGGACCGCCTCCCCTGGGCCGCCTCCCCTGGACCGCCTCCCCTGGACCGCCTCCTCAGGACCGCCTCCTCAGGACCGCCTCCTCAGGACCGCCTCCTCAGGACCGCCTCCCCAGGACCGCCTCCCCAGGACCGCCTCCCCAGGACCTCCTCCCCAGGACCGCCTCCCCAGGACCTCCTCCCCAGGACTGCCTCGTAAAGACCGCCTCCCCAGGACCGCCTCCCCAGGACCGCCTCCCCAGGACCTCCTCCCCAGGACCGCCTCCCCAGGACCTCCTCCCCCCAGGACTGGCCTCGTAAAGACCGCCTCCCCAGGACCGCCTCCTGAGGACCGCCTCCTGAGGACCGCCTCCCCAGGACCACCTCCCCAGGACCGCCTCCCCAGGACCATGGTTGCCGGTGTTATTCCTCTGTTTAAATAAAAGACTTTTTCATAATATCTCCAGAAAGTGGAGCCATTATCCAACCCTCACCCCATAAGACATAAGAATATGACAGTAATGTGACAAGTTTGTGGAGCCGATCCCAAACTTTTAATGGTTTGACAATCGTAAATCGTAATTGTTGGATATTTCTTTCAAAAACAAAACAAAGGAGGAATGACAAAAGAGTCCAAATTATGATTAAAGCTCCAATATTACACAAAAAAGACTTTTGTAGCTTTAATTCGTGTTATAATGTTGTTCCCTCCTCAAAAACAGACCTGGAGTTGTGTTTCATTCACATGTTTGAGTATAACTTTATGATTAGACTGTTACATCTCCAA
>JAIEZT010000054.1:294613-346088 GCA_019594935.1 Periophthalmus modestus
TTTTTTCATAGTTTGTTCAGGGGTGCGACTCCAGAGCAGAGGGGCCCAAACTCTTTGCGACATATCTTGAAAAATATTCGACATGTTGGGTCACAGTGTCAGTACAGCGGATAATTCAGATGCTGCATTTAACAGTTTTGATTCATACTTTAAAAAAGGTTTGAAATAATAAAATTAGGTCTGAGTGACAGTGAAATGTGATGTTATTTAGGTTTTATTGGTAGAATTACTCAAATCTGCTGTAAAAAGTCCTGATTCTGATCAATTGGGCCAGTTCAGCTGAAGGTCTGAGGGCCAATAAAAAATGGTCTGACGGCCAGATTTGGCCCCCGGGCCTTAGTTTGGACAGCCCTGCTCCAGTGAGACTTATATGTGAAATATGTCTTTTGTTTCTTCATTATTAAGCATCTTTTGGCTGGTGCGGCTTATACTTCAGAGCGACTTAAACTTTCTTTTCTTCATTATTTTGCATTTTTCAACTTATACTCCATATATAAAATTAATGTCACATGGTCAGTGGTCATTTTTTTATAGGCTCAAAGCTCTTTACATCGAGGAACCACTCACACATTCACTCACACATTCACACAGACACTGGGGCGACGTGGTTAAGTGTCTTGCCCAAGGACACAACAACAGCATTCATCTGTGGGAGCTGGAATCGCACCGACAACCTGTGGGTTCAAGGATCTGACCGCTCAACTAGGGACGTTTTTTTCATGTCGAGAGCGGGATTCGAACCGGGAACCTTCAGATCAGAGGAAGAAAAATACACATGGAGGTGGAAGACGTGAGTGGGTGGAGCCGATGTCTGACCTTTAACCCTTTGGCTCGGTTGATGGCCCTCAGAGGTCGAAGGACTCGCAAAACTCTCAAGATCTTCACCACGTTTATGGCACTGGACCTGAAAATTACAACAATTAAAATAAAAAACACGATATCTACCAAAAAAAAAACACAATTTGGCATCAGCGAACACGAAATAATAACAGGACTCAACGAAAATCAAACTGAAACAGCAAAAACGTGAAACGAAAATGACTGAAGGCACAAAAAACTGACTTAATACGAAACTCACGACGACAAATAAGGTTTATAATGTTTAAAATGAAGTGAAATAAACACGATTACAGAAGAATTTATCGTAAAAACAGTAAAAACACATGAGACGACACATGAGACACAGGCAAAGGAAAAACTGAGCTGCAAGAGAAACAGAGTCAGGCTGAACAGACACGATCAGAACTCAAAGTGCTACAGGGACGAGCGGCATTTTGAACTGACGACAAGCCAATGCCAGCGCCGCCCGACAGTCGAGGAAAACGAGAAGCACGAGAATCGAGAATCACGAGAATCGATGTCGAAACGAGTCTCGAAACTACAAAATCTGAGCAGGAACTTTGAGCATCGATACTAAAAAATGTCCGATCCTCCCTGGACACTGAGCACCTCCTCCCTCTTATCTTTCCTCTCCTCTGTCTCCATTCCTTTACCGTCTCTCCTTCTTCCTCTCTCTCCTCCCTTCCTTTCTCTCCTCATCTTCCCTCTGTTCCTCCTCTTTCCTCTCCTCTTCCTCCCTCCTCTCTTTCTTCTCATGCTTTTACCTCCTTCCTCTCCCATTATCACTTCCCTTTCTCTCTCTCCTCCTCCCTGCCTCCCTCTCTCTCATCTCCTTTACCCTCTCTCCTCTTCCTCCTTCCCTCCCTCATCTCCTATTTCCTCTCCTCTTCCTCCCTCCTCTTTTTCTCTCCATACCTTTACCTCCTTCCTCTCCCACTATCCCTCCTCCCTCTCCCTTCCTTTCCTCCTCTCTCCTCCCTCTCCTCTTTCTTCCTCTCTCCCTCCCTCCCTCCCTCCCCTCCTCTCCTCTCTCTCTCCCTCCCTCCCCTTCCTTCCTTCCTCATCTCCCCTTTCTTCCTCCCTCCTCTTTTTCTCCCCATGCCTTTACCTCCTTCCTCTCCCTCTATCCCTCCTCCCTCTCCTCTTTCCTCCCTCCCCTTCTCTCTCCTCCCTCCCTCCCTCCCTCCCCTCCTCTCTCCTCCCTCCCTCCACTTCCTTCCTTCCCTCATCTCCTCTTTCCTCTCCTCTTCCTCCCTCCTCTCTTTCTCCCCATGCTTTTACCTCCTTCCTCTTTCACTATCCCCTCCCTCACTCTCTCCTCCTCCCCCCCCCCCCCTCTCTCATCTCCTCTTTTCTCCTTCATTCTTTTTCTCTTCATGCTTTTTACCTCCTTCCTCTCCCACCTCTCCCTTTCCTTCTCTCTCTCATCTCCTCTTTCCTCCTCTCTCTCTCTCTCTCTCTCCATTGCTTCACCCTCTCTCCTCCTTCCTCTCCCACTGTCCCTCTCCTTTCACTCCCTCCTCTTCCTCCCTCCTCTCTCTTCCTCCCCATGCTTTTACCTCCTTCTTCCACCTCTCTCCCACCCCTTTCCTCCTCTCTCTACATTCCTTTAGCCTCTCTCCTCATTCCTTTCTCCCCTTCCTTCCTTCCTTCCTTCCTCTCCTCTTCCTCTTCTACCTCACACACACATTTACATATAAGGCCACATGGGAATCGGTATCGGTATCGGTATCAAATCGACTCCTTAGTGAAATTTTAGCATCACGCCAGCGCTAACACCGAGCTAATGTCAGTTCAGAATGTCCCGTGTCCCGTCAGAACGTCGTAAAGAGGTTTAAAAAGAGTAGGTCAAACACAAAGGTGAGACTGGTGCTATTTTCAAACTGAAGAGGCTCCAACAGAAACAGGAAACGGAGGAAACGGGTGAAACTTGTGCGTTTTTAAACAGAGGAAAAGTTTAAGGCGGTTAAAGGCACTGGGTAAAGTCAGATGTTATCTTCAAACCGCTACAGTCAGATTAATGTGACACTGGCAGCTAGCTAAACGAGGTACAACCGCTAACCCGCTAACTCGCTAACAGCGGCGCATCCAAAGACTGTATATGTAAATGGACATAGCTAACCTGCTAGCCACCGCGTTCTAACAGCGTCGCTCTGGATTGGCTCTGTGGTTGCTATGATACTCACGGTTGGAATCCCAAATATGGAAATCTGCTCCAAATTAGCCGCTATAACTGCTAGCTTCATTATTCCACTTCTTCATACAGTATATTAGCACACCCCAGGGCAGCTAGCTTACTCCATGAATAGTAGTAGTAGTAGTGGTAGTAGTGGTAGTAGTAGTAGTTGTTGTAGTAGTATTAGTCGTAAATTTTAATATAGATTGTCTGTTTGGCTATAGGTGTGTTTGAAAATGTGCTAGCGGCTTTTGATACAAGGTCTAGTCTTTTCTGCTCCATCTTTTTTGGAAATAAATGATAAGTTTGAAAAAAAAAAAAATATCAAGAAACAAGCAATATAATAAATAAATAGTAGAATTTTAGTTGAAATTTAAGTCAAAAGTCAAACAAACATCTAAAAAACACAGTGGACTAGGAGCCAAAATGTAAATCTATTCAGAATTTGTCCGGTTGGCTAATGCTAACATCTAGCTCTGAGACCAGCCTATACAGAAAATACATTATCAAGAGAAAAAGCTGTTTTCACACTCAATATGTTTTAATTTAAGCTAAACAAAGAGCCATGTGTCACAATTAATTTGATTGTTGTGTATTTTAAGACAAATCAGACAAACCTTTAACGGGCAAAACCAAGTTCAGCATTCAGATCTCATTTCTAAAGCTCAGGAGAGTTCTTCAGTAGCACAACATGGGCTAGTGTACGCTAGTTAGGCTAACGTACACTCAAAGGCCAGTGCCCGCTCATAGGTTAACACAGACTCATAGGCTAATGTACGTTCATAGGCTAACGTATGCTTTTTATTCTCATAGGCTAGTGATCATTCATAAGCTAACATATGCTCATAGGCTAACGTTCACTCATAGGTTAGTGTACACTCATAGGGTAACATATGCTCATAGGCTAGTGTACGCTCATAGGCTAACGCACGCTCATAGGGTAGTGTTCACTGAAAAGCTAACGTATGCTCATAGGCTAACGTTCACTCATAGGCTAGTGTACACTCATAAGCTAATTTACTCTCATAGGCTAATGTACACTCATAGGCTAACGTACACTCATAAGCTAGTTTACACTCATAGGCTAACGTATGCTCATAGGCTAACGTATGCTCATAGGCTAACGTTCGCTCATAGGCTAGTTTACACCCATAAGCTAGTGTACGTTCATAGGCTAGCGTACACTCATAGGCTAACATACGCTCATAAACCCAATACGCTCATAAGCTAGCGTACAAAAGTACTTTAGCATCAGCAGACATGAAGAAGAATTTGCAGTTGTAAAAATATTTATAAATGTAAAGTTATTAAAGCAAATCACTTGGAAAAGTAAATCATAATGAATGCCAAAATGATTATTTAAAATTTCACTGCTAGTTGGACACTGGTGACGACATTTAACGAACTCTCCCGGACTATAGAAAAATCAAATCAAAATCGTGAACGTTTTAAACACTGAAGTGAGGGTTTTGGAGTTAACATGGACCATTTTGGACTTACTTCGAGAAGTCTAGACTATCAGGCGTTAGAGGAGGAGAGTGTGGTGCGGCAGGTTAGACAGAGCGTAGCATTCAGGCAAATATTTAGAGCCAAAGTTTAAACAAAAGTCAAAGTAAACTTCATATTATCTATTAAACAAAAACTAATAATAACACTTTATTTATTTATTTACACTACAGCACACACAGAGCACCTGCCTCATTAAGTACAATGTTGTGCAACGTGCAACAACTGGTAATAACACGGTAATTACATTGTACTTAATTGGATGTTGCTCTTTACATTATGGTTGAATTACCTGTTATTACATAGTTATTAAGTACAATCTAGCGCACCTGTAATAACATAGTAATTACATTGGACTTAGTTGGACGTTGACTCTTGTAGCTTTAATCCATGTTATAATGTTGTTCCCACTTCAAAAACAGACCTGGAGTTGTGTTTTGTTTCATTCACATGTTTGAGTCACACTTTATTATTAGTCTGTCACATCTGCAAAGCCCAAAATGCTCTGTTCCACCTTGTGATGTCATCAAGTGGTAGTTTTAACAGCTCCTTTTACCTTTAGTTCAGTCGAGATAAGTGGCAATTCCAGGACTGAAATGATCCAAATGATTCTAGAAATGAAGGTGTTTGGTTTAAAAACACAGCGGAGCACTTCCTGTATTACCACTTGATGACATCACAAGGTGGAGAAGAACTCAGCCTAAATCTGCAGGTTTGTGTGTTAAACATGTGTGAATGAAACAAAACACAGCTCCAGGTCTGAGACGAGGAAACGACATCAGAACAGAGATAAAGTTATTAGAGGTTACTTACACAGTACTTTACATTGTACTTAACGTGTAATAACATTGTAATTACATTGTACTTTGAGTAATTACTTAGTATAGGTACAATATATGGAGTGAACTGTAAAATAATAGTTTACAATTAGACCTACACTACACCTTAATTAGCTGTAACAAAGCATGAATAAAGACTTACTTCATAATGAACAAAACAGTTACTAAGAATGAATTCAGATTAGTTACTACTTAAGTAATATGCTTAGATAAGAACATACTAACCCGGAATCTTTCTTTATAAAGTTTTGTTCTTTCTGAATGAAGTCTAAACAGTGTCGTTATTATCATAATAAAAAGCGTTGCCGTGGCGATTAACCAAAAATCTAAATTCAAACTTACTGTATTCCTGACGAAATGAGGGACACGCTGACGACGACGAGGTCCAAAATATTAAAATAGTTTCTGCAAAATGAACCCTTGTGCAAGAAAGCTCCGTAGGCCGTCATCTGCGCAGAGGTCAAAGGTCAAAGAGGTCAAAGGTCAAAGAGTTTAGGGAATTTTGAGCCGGAAAATTAAATTAGATTTACCTTTAGAATGATCTCAATGGTGAAGAGGCCGGTGAAGACGTGATCTGCATAGCCCAAGATCTGGAAGAGAAGGGGTATTAAAGAGGAGGTATTTACTTCTGTGGGGTATTAAAGAGGAGGTATTTACTTCTGTGGGGTATTAAAGAGGAGGCATTTACTTCTGTGGGGTATTAAAGAGGAGGAATTTACTTCTGTGGGGTATTAAAGAGGAGGTATTTACTTCTGTGAGGGGTTAAAGAGGAGGTATTTACTTCTGTGGGGTATTAAAGAGGAGGTATTTACTTCTGTGGGGTATTAAAGAGGAGGCATTTACTTCTGTGGGGTATTAAAGAGGAGGTATTTACTACTGTGGGGTATTAAAGAGGAGGTATTTACTTCTGTGGGGTATTAAAGAGGAGGTATTTACTCCTGTGGGGTATTAAAGAGGAGGTATTTACTTCTGTGGGGCATTAAAGAGGAGGTATTTACTTCTGTGGGTATTAAAGAGGAGGTATTTACTTCTGTGGGTATTAAAGAGGAGGTATTTACTTCTATGGGGTATTAAAGAGGAGGTATTTACTTCTATGGGGAATTAAAGAGGAGGTATTTACTTCTGTGGGGTATTAAAGAGGAGGTATTTAGTTCTGTGGGGTATTAAAGAGGAGGTATTCACTTGTATGGGGTATTAAAGAGGAGGTATTTACTTCTGTGGGATATTAAAGAGGAGGTATTTACTTGTATGGGGTATTAAAGAGGAGGTATTTACTTGTATGGGGTATTAAAGAGGAGGTATTTACTTCTGTGGGATATTAAAGAGGAGGTATTTTCTTCTATGGGGTATTAAAGAGGAGGTATTTTCTTCTATGGGGTATTAAAGAGGAGGTATTTACTTCTGTGGGGTATTAAAGAGGAGGTATTTACTTCTGTGGGGTATTAAAGGGGGGGTATTATGTGAAAGTGATTTTCTTTTTGCTTTCTTTCTGTTATTAACGTTGTTCCCTCATCAAAAACACGTCTGAAGAGTTTTTAAACGTCATCCATGCATGTTTGAGTAATCTAGTGATCTCTCCCACGCCCTATTCCATTCAGTATTCTGTAACTAAATACATTTTCGCAGTATTCCTCCCTGTTTACACTTGAATCGTTTGAGGTCCTCACCTGGTTCCTGAAGGAGTCGTTCTTCACGGGGTCCTCCGCTGCCAGGCTGATGCTCGACAGCAGGATGAAGAAGAGGATGAGGTTGGTGAAGATGTTGTGGTTGACGATTTTATGACACAAAACCCTGAATCTGGAGAAAACAGAGGAGCAGAAACGAAAAGTGAGACCGGTCAGACGTTTGGTCAAATGGATCATTCAGAAATGTGAGGAAACATTATATTATTGTGAACAGAAATGGATTTTATGAAACTTTTAGACTACATTTAAGTTGGGTAGAGATTGTCCTGTGGAGAGTAGCATGTTAGCTAGCTGGTTGTTTGTCAGAGCTTATGCTAACGTTTATCAGAAGCGTAAAAACTATAAAATAAACAACCTATTAATATTCAAATTAATTAAAATAAAAACTACCAAACTGAAGTATTAGCATTAGCAAAATTAGCATTAGCGTTAGCATTGACACACAAACATGTCTCTTTCCCAAAACTCTGAGCAACTATTTATTTTATTTGTGTCGTGTTTAACATGTGACACCTGCAGCTTCCTGTCCACTGTCTGACCCTAACCCCTGTAACCTTTGACCTCTGACCCCTGACCCACCTGCAGCTCCCTGTTCACTGTCTGACACTAACCCCTGTAACCTTTGACCTCTGACCCCTGACCCACCTGCAGCTCCCTGTTCACTGTCTGACACTAACCCCTGTAACCTTTGACCTCTGACCCCTGACCCACCTGCAGCTCTCTGTCCACTGCTTAATCTTTAAATATTTATTCATTTTCGTGTGGCTCTGCAAAAACCTCAGAGACAAAAGTGGACAGGAAGTAGTGACGCTAACAGGAAGTACTGACGCTACAGGAAGTAGTGACGCTAACGGGAAGTACTGACGCTACAGGAAGTAGTGACGCTAACAGGAAGTACTGACGCTACAGGAAGTAGTGACGCTAACAGAGAGGCAGAGAGCGCTGTTGTGCAGAGAGCTAATTACAGCAGGATTTTGAAGCAGTAATAGTAGTAGTTTTCCAGAAAGAACGCAGCAGTTAGCAGGTTAGCTATGTCCATTGCTACATTCATCTGTGTCTAAAAGTGTAAAATGTTTCTCTGATCACTTCACGACCGCAGCGTGTATCCGTGTGTGTATCCGTGTGTGTATCTGTGTGTGTATCCGTGTGTGTATCTGTGTGTGTATCCGTGTGTGTATCCGTGTGTGTATCTGTGTGTGTATCCGTGTGTGTATCCGTGTGTGTATCCGTGTGTGTATCCGTGTGTGTATCTGTGTGTGTATCCGTGTGTGTATCCGTGTGTGTATCCGTGTGTGCATCTGTGTGTGTATCCGTGTGTGTATCCGTGTGTGTATCCGTGTGTGTATCTGTGTGTGTATCCGTGTGTGTATCCGTGTGTGTATCCGTGTGTGTATCCGTGTGTGTATTTCTGTGTTATTCTCATGTCCCACTTGTTGGTGTGGCTGAAAACAAAAAACGCTCGGGCCTCCGGCATCGGCACCGCCTTCTCCTTCAGCTGGATGTCGGACAGCGGCCGCGGCCTGGGCCCGACGGGCATCTCCGGCTCCTCGTCGTCATCGTCTCCTGAAACACAGAGGGACGCTTTAACAGAACGACTTTATGTTATTATGCACCAAATATGGTTTGATATAACGCAAAATGTAGAGTGCCTGAATATAACTGCATCTGACCTCAACAATGGATTTAATCTTAATCTTAATCTCATTTGAACAACAAATTAAACATAAATAAATAAATAAATTCGAAAAATAAATAAATAATAAATGAGTAAATAAAAAAAGAAATACATTCGAAAAATAAATAAATAATAAATGAATAAATAAATAAATAAATAATAATAATACTTTACCCATGTAATCATTTGCGGGATATGGATTTTTATCTTCGTTTTCATCCACAATGTAATCGTCCATGTTGATCTGTAGAAAGAAAAATACATTTCAAGATATGTATTAATATATTTTTTATTCATGAATAAAGAGACTAAATGAAAAAGTACTACTGGAGACATGCATAAAAACGTGTATATTCTGTATATATAAAATGACCCCATTGTTAGTCATGTCTTCGTCTCGTTTGGTCTCGTTTATCGTCCTGGAGTCATTCCAGTCAGCGATCGTGTTAGCGCTGCGGTCGTGTTAGCGCAGCGATCGTGTTAGCGCAGCGATCGTGTTAGCGCAGCGATCGTGTTAGCGCAGCGATCGCGTTAGCGCTGCGTTGTCATGTTTGCTCCGTCGTCCACTCCAAAGGCTAAATAAAGGCATCAAAAGACTAACACAAATATCTTTTCTGTCATTATTAGTCTGTTTTAAGTGTCTGCAGAGCCTCCACATTCTGCATTAAACCTGCTCCGGGCGTTAGCATTAGCATTAGCATTAGCATTAGCATTAGCATTAGCATTAGTTGATAACAGTTTTATTCACACCTGCTTCTGTTCTGATCGCTTTTATTGTTTTAAATGGACTTACATACTTATTTTAGTTTAGTTTGTTTCTTATTTGTATTTTTTCTGTGTCTGGTGTCCATAAAAAAAATAAAAATAAAATAAAACATAGAAGTGAAGTGCGAGCGTCACGTGACCAGGACCTTTGTGGCGTTATTCGTTTCTCCGTCTGAAGTGATGGACTTGAGCTCGATCTTTTCTTTCTTCTCTTCTTCCAGAGGAGGTTTCTCATTTTCATTCCTCTTTTCAGGACTGGTCATTCTGAAAATAAGAATTAAAGACGAAATAAATATAATATCATGTAAATGTAGAATAAATAAACAGTTATAATAGTGAACATACAAATGATTGGATTTATAATGACTAAAGAAACACTGGTGCACAGTTATAGATACAAAAATAAGTCTAAATCTGCAGCACTTGACTGATCCATGGAGACGTTACAGCCCAGAATGTTCCACACTACAGCAAACTTTTATTATTTTTTTATTTAATGTGAGACAGACAAACATAGTGACCGTCATATCCAACAGTGACAAGACACAAACGAGACAAAACGTGTGTGATATTTCTGTGTTTGACGTGTGTGATATTTATTGGAGGTGGAGACGGCAGAGGAAAGTGCTAGTAATTCATAAGTGAGTAAAGAAGATATAGAGAATTTTTTTTTTTAATTGTAAAAAATTAAAATAAATACAAATAAATGAATAAATACAAAAAATATATATATATAATAATTTTTTTTCCCCAACAAAAAAATTTAATAAAATGCAAAAAATAAAATAAAAATAAAAGAAACAACTGGATCACAATACCTAATTCATTTTTAAAATTTATTTATTATTATTATTATTATTTATTTATTTATTCTTTTTTTAATCTTTTTTTTTTCTTTCTTTTTAAAAGTTACAATTAAGATCTGTGGAAAGGCGACCCCACTCACAGTCAGAATCCATGTTTTACAGAGTCCAGTCCCAGTCAAAGGTTTGGACCCACCCTCTCATTCAAAATGCTACTAAATATATTTTTGAATATTTTATATCAAAATCATCAAAGTCTCCAGTCTTTGCTTTGTTGAGAAAAATATTTAGTTTTTTTTTGGTTTTGTTTTTTACTTTTTTTGCTGTACTGCATAATTCTGTACATCTTACTTCATATATTTGATGTCTTCTGTCGTAAAAGTTAAAGAAAATTAACAAACTTTTGACTCTACCACCATATGTAACTGAATAAATGTAAAATATGAGTCTAATGTCAAACTGCGGAACATTCCAGACACCAGAAAAGTTACACAGTGCAGCTTTAGGACATGCATCACATTTTGTATGGTAAAGTACCCTGTGATTCTCGGTCTAAAACAGAGACAAACTAAAGACAAAGCTCTGAAGTTCTAAGTTAAGTCTATAAAATGATCATTCATTTTCCCTGGATGTATTAAAGTACCTGGCCAGTTTCTTCCTCTCCTTCTCCTCTTCCTCCTCTTTCTGAGCAGACGTCAGGCTCTCGGCGTCGGCCAGGTTGTCCACGGCGATGGCCAAGAAGACGTTCAGGAGGATGTCTGGTCACGAGTCAAGTGCATTTATCAACCATTAAAAGATTATTATGAAACAGAGCCGTAACTCACCGAAGACATGATCCGCCAACCGAACTCACGTCGCCAACAGCACGAGCACGACGGCAAGCTAACGGCACGAGCACGCTACGACGGACAAGCTACGACGGACAAGCTATGACGGACAAGCTACGACGGACAAGCTACGACGGAGAAGCTAACGGCGCTTTGAAAAACTGTCTCTCTCTCTCCGTCCCTGCTGCTGTCAGACTCATTTTGGTCTTAAATGTTCGTATTAACCCTCTACATGATCCTGGCTTAATTTTTTTGAGTTCATTTTTTAAATTTTCTTCTTATTTTTTTATTTTGAGCTTATTTTTTATTTATTTTTTGTTATTTTGAGTTTATTTATTTTATTTTATTTTATTTATTGTTATTTTGAGGTTTTTTTTAAATTTTGAGTTATTTATTTATTTATTCATTTATTTATTGTTATTTTGAGTTTATTTTTATTTATTTATTTTTTCTTGTTATTTTGAGTTTATTTATTTTATTTTGAGTTTATTTATATTTTATTTTTTTTGTTATTTTGATTTTATTTATTTTATTTTATTTATTGTTATTTTGAGTTGTTTTTTTATTTTGAGTTATTTATTTTATTTTGAGTTTTTTTTTATGTATTTATTTTTCCTTGTTATTTTGAGTTTATTTATTTTATTTATTGTCATTTTGAGTTTTTTATTTTGAGTTATTTATTTATTTATTTATTGTTATTTTGAGTTTATTTTTATGTATTTATTTTTTCCTGTTATTTTGAGTTTATTTATTTATATTTTATTTTGAGTTTATTTTTTATGTATTTATTTTTCGTTGTTATATCGTATTTTCGTTGGTGTAGGCGTCCAGGAGGCATCCTGAGCAGACGCCCGAGCCTCAGCTGCTCCTCCTCTACTCCGAGCTCCTCCCGTGTGACTGGGCTCCTCCCCTCGTCTCTGAGGGAGCGCCCTGCCGCCCTGAGGAGGAAACACTTTCACCTCTTGTGTCCACAGTCTCGTCCTTCTTATAATATCTGCAGCAAACTTAATGAGCCATGTGTGCACTGTTGCTCTGATGCTGCTTTTCTATATATTTTCTACCTCTAAGTATTTTATTTCATTTTTAAACACATCTTTTTTTAACTTTGCGCATGCTTATTTGTATTTATTCAGTGTGATTTTATGTTCCACTTTATCACTGAAGTAAGTTCTTAGTCTGTGAGCTGTGTTCACTGTTCACAATAAAACTTCTTCTGATTTAGATTCTGATTCTTCACCACGACAGACGATACATCGACCGCATCGCTGCAGACGCCGCACAGATGCAGCGTCTTCATACAGTTTATGTCCAAAAACCTCTATATAAGTCCTACACATGAGAATAAACAGCACAGTGGCCTGAGAACATAAACCCTCGTGTGTAAATGTCAGGATACAGTTTCCACAGATGAAGAGGATGATGAAGTAGATGCAGACCAACATCCCGGGGAAAGACGGGCCGCCGTACGCCATGATCCCATCGTACATGACGGAGTTCCAGTCCTCTCCCGTGAGGATCTGAGGACGAGAGACGGGAGGAGTTATCGTCTGAAACTGCATTTTTAAGAACATCACACCAAACTTAAACTTCAGTCATGTTACTCTGAATTAACCAGTGGTGGATAAAATACTCAACTTTATTCCTTAAGTAAAAGCAAAAGTATCACATGAAAAAATCTACTTATGTAAAAGTATTAAAGTAGTTTGATAATGTACTTTAAGAGGAGCAAAAGTATCATTTTTCTTCTGAGTTTTGTGTATTTGTTTTTGTCGAAGCTTAAACTCTTAAACTTTAGTCAGGATTTTTCCACAAACATGGTAAAAATACTGAAAAGTACTTTTACTTTTCAGTCCAGTTCATAAATGTAGTGGAGAAAGTACAGATACTCCTCTCAAATGTACTCAAGTAAAAGTAAAAAGCATCCTCTGTAAAATGTATCAGAATCAGAATCAGTACTAAAGTAAAGTACAAATACATAAAAATACTACTTAAGTACAGTACTTTACTACTTGTATTTTGTTACGTTCCACCACTTTTTAACGATGCAGTACACGACACACTGTGGCTCCTCTGACGACTGTGAGAAAGTCTGTGATAAGATGTGGTTTTGTTGCTTTTATTTCACTGATTTAGACTTTAACATTCACCATTTTATTTTATTTTTAAATATTAACTTTAATATTACCAAGACGTGACTCACTACAACAATAAAACCTACACTTCAGTCAAAGTTTGGACGCACCTCTCATCCAGTGTCTTTATTTTTACTAAAACACACAGAAAAAATCAAATATATGAAGTAAGACACATGGAATTATGTAACAAATAAAAAAAGTTCAACGACTCTACTGAATATTTTTGACGGAGTAAAGGCTGGACACTGTAGCCTGGCAAATCCAGACTGATTTTTTACACAGACTGACATCAGTCTGGTCTCCTCGTCCTTCATTGCGTCTCAAATCTGCTCAAACGTGATCGTCCAATCAGATCTGTTTATTTCAGTGACACGTGAAACGAAGGAGCTCATTGGTCGCCTCTGATTTACAAATAAATCACACTTCTCTCAGATCAGAGGAGTCAGACTCATTTTTACAGAGGCCACATTAACAGAATGTTTGCTCTCAAAGGGCCAGATGTAACTGTAAGATAAATGTAACTAAATGTAACCAAATGTGATGTAAAATAAATGCAACTAATTTTTAATCTTGTTAATGAACCTTTTCTATATTTATTACTTATTCAAGTTACAAATATTGTATATGTATTTGCAAAGACATGAAAAAATGGCTGTGTAACTGTGTATATCTGATAAACTGATATTTTAAGACAGTCAGAACTTTTAATTTACTTTGTCGGGGGCCACATAAAATAATGTGGCGGGCCGCATTTGGCCCACGGGCCTTGAGTTTGACACATGTGCCTCAGAAGAATCGCTCACCGACTCTGCAGAAATCCATCATGTTTTTTAGCCCCTGTGATCTATGTTTCAAATACAGACAGACCAGGCTCTCTGATTGGTTAATCCACCTGTCAATCACACTAAACTGAAAACAGGGAGGTTCACAAGTTTTGAAGATGTTCTGGATCTACTGGAGGATTTGACATAACATGAAACATAATTCCATATATCTTAACGTCGTAAAGAAAAAACATGAACGAGGGTGTGTCCGAACGTGTCTTTTCCTCACGACTTTCACAGTACAAGGAGCAGTTCTCGTGTCGCACCTGAAACACCGTGAGCAGAGACTGGGGGAAGTTATCGAAAGTGCTCCGTCGCGTTTCGTCGAAGTTGAATTTCCCGCCGAACAGCTGCATCCCGAGGAGCGAGAAGATGATGATGAAGAGGAAGAGCAGCAGCAACAGGGAAGCGATGGAGCGAACGGAGTTTAGCAGAGACGCCACGAGGTTCGACAAGGAGTTCCAGTATCTGAAAGAGACAAGAACACGTGAAAACAGAGCATTTATATATCTGTGAGGGGTTAAAGAGGAGGTATTTACCTCTGTGGGGTATTAAAGAGGAGGTATTTACTTCTATGGGGTATTAAAGAGGAGGTATTTACTTCTGTGGGGTATTAAAGAGGAGGTATTTACTTCTGTGGGGTATTAAAGAGGAGGTATTTACTTCTGTGGGGTATTAAAGAGGAGGTATTTACTTCTGTGGGGCATTAAAGAGGAGGTATGTACTTATGTGGGGTATTAAAGAGGAGGTATTTACTTCTGTGGGGTATTAAAGAGGAGGTATGTACTTCTGTGGGGTATTAAAGAGGAGGTATTTACTTCTGTGGGTATTAAAGAGGAGGTTTACTTCTGTGAGGGGTTAAAGAGGAGGTATTTACTTCTGTGGGGTATTAAAGAGGAGGTATTTACTTCTGTGGGGTATTAAAGAGGAGGTATTTACTTCTGTGGGGTATTAAAGAGGAGGTATTTACTTCTGTGGGGTATTAAAGAGGAGGTATTTACTTCTATGGGGAATTAAAGAGGAGGTATTTACTCCTGCGGGGTATTAAAGAGGAGGTATTTACTTCTGCGGGGTATTAAAGAGGAGGTATTTACTTCTGTGGGGTATTAAGAGGAGGTATTTACTTCTGTGGGGTATTAAAGAGGAGGTATTTACTTCTGTGGGGTATTAAAGAGGAGGTATTTACTTCTATGGGGAATTAAAGAGGAGGTATTTACTTCTGTGGGGTATTAAAGAGGAGGTATTTACTTCTGTGGGGTATTAAAGAGGAGGTATTTACTTCTATGGGGAATTAAAGAGGAGGTATTTACTTCTGTGGGGTATTAAAGAGGAGGTATTTACTTCTATGGGGTATTAAAGAGGAGGTATTTACTTCTATGGAGTATTAAAGAGGAGGTATTTACTTCTATGGATTATTAAAGAGGAGGTATTTACTTCTATGGGGTATTAAAGAGGAGGTATTTACTTCTATGGGTATTAAAGAGGAGGTATTTACTTCTATGGGGTATTAAAGAGGAGGTATTTACTTCTATGGGGTATTAAAGAGGAGGTATTTACTTCTATGGGGTATTAAAGAGGAGGTATTTACTTCTGTGGGGTATTAAAGAGGAGGTATTTACTTCTGTGGGGTATTAAAGAGGAGGTATTTACTTCTGTGGGGCATTAAAGAGGAGGTATTTACTTCTATGGGGCATTAAAGAGGAGGTATTTACTTCTGTGGGGTATTAAAGAGGAGGTATTTACTCCTGTGGGGTATTAAAGAGGAGGTATTTACTTCTGTGGGGCATTAAAGAGGAGGTATTTACTTCTATGGGGCATTAAAGAGGAGGTATTTACTTCTGTGGGGTATTAAAGAGGAGGTATTTACTCCTGTGGGGTATTAAAGAGGAGGTATTTACTCCTGTGGGGTATTAAAGAGGAGGTATTTACTCATGTGGGGCATTAAAGAGGAGTTATTGGGAGATACAGGCTTGTGGGCGGAGCTTTGCACAGAATCGTACCGCTAACTGTAAAGAGGGTTTGAATAAAGCCAAGAAGAGATCACTAGATGACTCAAACCTGCTAAATCTGCATCTAAATCATCTTCGGACACGTTTTTGATGCAGAAACAATGATATAAAATGGTAGAAAACGCCAAAAAGTTCATCAAAACCGCTCCACCTTTAAGAAAAACGAGCTCAAACCCTGCGGCGCGGTTTTGATCGACACGTGTGCGATCGTAAGTGTCCTTTTCGACGCTTAATGGCCACGTTGAGAAATGAGAAGGTAAAATATTGAATAAATAAAACAAATGAATAATAAAAGACTTGTATTAAACGATAATACATCAGGCTAATTATAAGTGTCAGAGCCGCGTCGTTCGGCTCCAGTCGCAACGTCAAAGTCATGACCCTTTAAAAATGAGACGCCAACAACTAAACATCATTTATTTAAGAGATTACGCACAGATTTCTATTAGAATAAAGACGGAGAATAACCTTTGTGTTATAATAATGGAGCTGAACAGGGACACGGCTCCAGAAGAACATTTCTCATCCATTTTTCCCCATATATTTGACCAAAATCAAATCTGAAACTTTATAAACCGATAATTTAGTGAAACATTTTGCCGAATCTTTCATTTTAAACTTGTTTTTTGGACTTAAATTCACTCTTTTGAGCTTTAATCCATGTTCTAAAGCTGTTACCTCCTCAAAAACAGACCTGGAGTTGTGTTTTGTTTCAGTCACACATTTTTTAGTACAACTTTATTATTAGTCCAAAGCTCAAAATGCTCCGTTCCACCTTGTGATGTCATCAAGTGGTAGTTTTCAACCATTTTAACAGCTCCTTTTATCTTTAGTTCAGTCGAGATAAGTGACAACTCAAGAAGCTGAAATGATCCAAATGATTCTAGAAATGAAGGTGTGTGCAGTTTAAAAACACAGCGGAGCACTTCCTGTTTTACCACTTGATGACATCACAAGGTGGAACGGAGTGTTTTTTTTCAGTTTGAGAGAAGAACTCAGCTTAAATATACAGGGTTTGCGTGTTAAACATGTGAGAATGAAACAAAAAAACACAACTCCAGGTCTAGTTAGCATGTAGCTAGTTAGCACGTAGCTAGTTAGCATGTAGCTGATTAGCATCTGTGTTGCCGCTGAATACCTTCTTAATATTTGAATTTTTCTAAAAGTCTACAGGAAAAATGATGGAAAATTTTACTTCTAGAACTAGAACCGACATCGAAGCTTCATAAAACGATTTAAAGATCCAGGACTTGACCGAATATTCAGTTTTTTTCCCATCATCCCAAAACACAGAAGCTCAAATCGTCCAGCTAAGACCCTGATGAGACTCGCTGAAGATCTGGAGATGAACGCTGGGCGACGGTTGGGTCCAATCCAGAGAATAGATGAGTAACTCTGCCCTCATGGCGTTTTTTGAGGTTGTGCCGTCGTAAAGGAAACGTCGCTCGTGTATTTTTACCTCGTTATCTTGAATATTCTGAGGAGCCGCACACAGCGCAGCACCGAGATGCCCAGAGGAGACATGATCTTGGTTTCCACTAAAATGGTCTCCAGGATCCCTCCACACACCACGAAGCTGTCGAAGCGATTGAACAGCGACACGAAGTACGCCTGCACGAAACAGTCACAGGAGGAATCGTAATGGGACAAAAAATAATTAAAAAACAACTGAAATACAAAGATAAAGCGTCTTTACCTGGAGTCCTAAACTGTACATCTTCAGGAGCATCTCGCCGGTGAAGAGCGCTAGCAAAACTTTGTTGGCGATATCTGAAAATATCAAAGAAAAAGCAGGATTTGATAAAAACACTGAAACAGCTGGTTATTAATGTGTTTAGATAAACTTCTGGTGATTTATCAGGAGAAAAAAGTTTGTCAGGAGAATAAAACCAAATTTAAAATGTCAGAATCTGCACGTTTTAGCTACGGCGAGCTACAAATACCGTCTACTCCCAGTTTACTCCGAGTTTAAAAGAAAAACTAACAGGTGTAACTTTTCTAGAGGAGGTTTCGCCACCTCGTCTCCATGGAGATATTGTTATTTTGCCTGGAAAATCTCATAATTTGGCTTTAAACATGTCAGTCTCCATGGAACAAGTGGGTGACGCCAACTCAGCAATGACGCCAATACGAGATTTTTAAAGTATATATATATATTTTAAAATTTTTGGTAAACACCTGTCAGTAAAGAAATGTAAGGTGTTGTAGTTTAATGCCTTAAGGTGAAACATTCCAGGCAAAGCAATAGCATCTCCATGGAGACAAGAGTGTGACGTCACCCACAGCGTCCGGCTCAACATATGAACATTAAAAACAGAAGAATCAGGTCCTTCTTTCCTCGACGTCGCTCCTGTTAGCGTTAGCAACAGGTTTGATTGACAAATTTGCTAAGCTTTTTTTTATTCAACCTTTTACAGCTTAAATCTTCTCATATAGCCAAAAAAACAACAAAAAATCACCAAAAATATCCAAGTAGTGCAAATAAAATGAGTGTGTAAAGTGGAATAAGTGAGTGTGACGTCACCCACAGCGTAGGGGCTAATCTGGAGCTGCGAGTATCAAAGAGCCAATCAGGAGCGAGGCTGTTGAAGGCCACGCCCCTTCCCGCCCACACACCGCTTTAACAGGGGGCGAGCACTTAGCAACTTCATAAAGTCGAGCTGTTTATGTTTCACTGGTTTATGAATGAAAAACTCTGAGATGAGGAACAAGAGAAAGTTTTTTTCTGTTGTTTAGGTTGAACTTTACCATGAAATATAAAAAAAAAATATATATATATAGACAAAGACAAATAGACCCAAGATCTCTGTCCCTCATCGGTATTAAATATTCTTGAAGTGTTGTAATATCGTCTGAAACACAGTGATTATGAACAAAAAAAAAAAAAAAATCCTTAGCAACGCTGTCAATCAAACCTGTTGCTAACGCTAACAGGAGCGACGTCGGGGAAAGAAGGACCTGATGTGTCTGTTATTAATGTTCAAATGTTGATTTACAGACACAGACGTGAAATAAAAACCCCAGGATCATGTAGAGGGTTAATACGAACATTTAAGACCAACATGAGTCTGAGCAGCAGGGACAGAGAGACACACAGATTTTCAAATAACAAAGCATAAACTCAAAATAACAATACATAAATTAATAAATAAAAAATAACAAAAAAAAACCCCAACTCAAAATAACAAGGAAAAAAAACAATAAAACCCTCAAAATAACAAAAAAATAAATAAAATACTTTAATTTTAACTTAAAAAACGAACAAACAAAACAAAAAAACTCCACTACTAAAAAAAAAACTAAAAAAGAACTCCAAAAAAATGCACCCCAGGATCATGCAGAGGGTTAATACAAACATTTAAGACCAAAATGCGTCTGACAGCAGCAGGGGCGACTGTTTTTCAATAGAAAGTGAACTGGAGCCAGAGTCTAAGGAGCTGGAAGTGCTCCCCTGCTCACTTCCTGTTTGTAACGCGGTGGTTAGCAGGTTAGCTACGTCCATTTACATGAACAGTCAATACCTCCAACCAGAATCGTTGAAAAGTGTAAAAGTGCGAGTCTTACCCTGCACGTCTGTGAGCCACTGCGGCTGCTGGTGATGCTCGGAGGCGATGGTCAACGTGTTGAGGAAAACCAGGAAGATGACGAGCCAATAGAAAACCTGGGATTTGACGCCCGCTCGGCACTTCCTCCTAAACAGCCTGTTCCATCGCCGCGAGTAACGACTACAGGGATAAAGACAGTACGGGACATTGTTTAGAGCGAGAGGAGACAGAGACGAGCGGGAACGAGGCAGAGAGTTAGAGCCGTGCATCTGGTCTGCTGTGAATGAAGACGAAAGAAAAACCAAAAAATGAGGACGTTTTTATTATTTTAATGTTTTTAGATTGACCTAAGGCACTGGGGGACAGAGAAACAGAGGGCCGCACAAAATATCACCACGTTTTAAAACTAGAATCAGATCAGAAATTTAATAAAATGCAACAATTATGAGCTCACAGAATGAAAAAGGGGCAAAAAAGGATCATTTTTTTTCTGTTTCGATGTCGATACTTTGGCTTTAAGTCTCGATATCAACCGATACTAGAGCAAAGACTGAAATAAAATGTATTTCCTGGTCAAAAATGAGACTTATAACTGTTTAAAGTGGCTCCAGAACAGCTTTGAAAAACAGTTTGAGGTGTTTTAGACCAAAGTTCTCCAATAAATCATCGTATTTCACCAGTTTATGAACCAAAATGTGATATCGATTCAACCGATATCTGGGAACCGAAATGTGATCCATCAAACTGTTCGATATCGGCGCCGTGCTTCCCTTCAGAAATATTTCAAACTCATAATTATGCTCAAAAAATGTATAAAAAATCGAATGTTGCCCATAAAAATGACGTCAGATTTCTCGTTGAATAATTAAATCAAAATCTATAATTGAAAGCGAGCTCCTTCACGTTCAAATAATCGCTTTGGATCAACGTAAATTATTAAATACAACATTATATATTTAAATAGGGACAATCGGTCTGGTGAAAAATGGTATAAAACTCCCACTGACTCAACAGCGCCACCTAGAAGAGCTCCACCACTATGAAAGATCGAGCTCCATGATGAACAGGAAGTCGGCCATTTTGGATCAAAAATCAGTCGCCATTTTGACATTTGACGTTCAAAAATTATCTGTGCTTTAGGAAACTTGTTACGTCAGCTGAAATATTTAATTATTAAATCAAAAAATAAAACTGAAACAGCTCCTCATGTTCAAATTATTGGTTTAGATCAACATAAATGATTAAATAGAACATTATAAATTTAAATAGTGACGATCAGCGTGACGCAAATATGGAATAAAATGGGAAAAAGTCCGACTCCAACTGACTCAACAGCGCCACCTAGAACTGAACCCTATGCGCAAATTTGACATAGTCTCACAAACGTTGGAGCCGTGATCGAGCTCCATGATGAACAGGAAGTCGGCCATTTTGGATCTAAAAGTCTGTCGCCATTTTGACAGCGTCCGGAGACGTTCAAAAATCGTAAAAATCATTACGTCATCTGCCCCGTTTCATTATTAAATCAAAAAATATATATTTACTTTATTTTCCGGACTATAAGTTGCACTTTTTTCTTTTCATAGTTTGTCCGGGGGGCGACTTATATGTGGAGTATAAGTCGCAGCTGAGACACTGACAACCGCGTTTTTTTCTTCATTGTTACGCATTTTTTGACTTATCGGGCCGGCGAAAAACGATATAAAATGGGAATCGTGAGAATGTCCGACTCCAACTGACTCAACGGCGCCACCTAAATGTGACACTATGGAAAGGACATGGGCAAATTTGACATAGTCTCACAAAGTTTGGAGCCGTGATAAACAGGAAGTCGGCCATTTTGGATCAAAAATCGTAAAAATCACGCCTCATTTTATTATTAAATCAAAAAAATATATTTACCGTATTTTCCGGAGAATAAATCACACTTTTTTATTTTCATAGTTTTCTTCACTGTTTCGCATTTTTTGACTCCAACTGATTGAACAGCGCCACCTAGAAGTGAACCCCCATATGACACAGCAGGAAGTCGGCCATATTGGAACCAAAAGCTGTCGCCATTTTGTTTTCTGTCCATGAAACGTCCTCGTCCGTGTCGTTTGGTCCTCGTCTTTTGGTCCTCGTCTTTTGGTCCTCGTCTTTTGGTCCTCGTCTTTTGGTCCTCGTCTTTTGGTCCTCGTCCTCGTCTTTTGGTCCTCGTCTTTTGGTCCTCGTCTTTTGGTCCTCATCTTTTGGTCCTCATCTTTTGGTCCTCGTCTTTTGGTCCTCGTCTTTTGGTCCTCGTCTTTTGGTCCTCGTCCTCGTCTTTTGGTCCTCGTCTTTTGGTCCTCGTCTTTTGGTCCTCGTCTTTTGGTCCTCGTCGTTTGGTCCTCGTCGTTTGGTCCTCGTCTTTTGGTCCTCGTCTTTTGGTCCTCGTCTTTTGGTCCTCGTCTTTGGTCCTCGTCCTCGTCTTTTGGTCCTCGTCTTTTGGTCCTCGTCTTTTGGTCCTCGTCTTTTGGTCCTCGTCCTCGTCTTTTGGTCCTCCTCGTCCTCGTCTTTTGGTCCTCGTCGTTTGGTCCTCGTCGTTTGGTCCTCGTCTTTTGGTCCTCGTCTTTTTGGTCCTCGTCTTTTGGTCCTCGTCTTTTGGTCCTCGTCGTTTGGTCCTCGTCTTTTGGTCCTCGTCTTTTGGTCCTCGTCTTTTGGTCCTCGTCTTTTGGTCCTCGTCCTCGTCGTTTGGTCCTCGTCGTTTGGTCCTCGTCTTTTGGTCCTCGTCTTTTGGTCCTCGTCTTTTGGTCCTCGTCCTCGTCTTTTGGTCCTCGTCTTTTGGTCCTCGTCTTTTGGTCCTCGTCCTCGTCGTTTGGTCCTCGTCGTTTGGTCCTCGTCGTTTGGTCCTCGTCTTTTGGTCCTCGTCCTCGTCTTTTGGTCCTCGTCCTCGTCCTCCTCGTCTTTTGGTCCTCGTCGTTTGGTCCTCGTCGTTTGGTCCTCGTCTTTTGGTCCTCGTCTTTTGGTCCTCGTCTTTTGGTCCTCGTCGTTTGGTCCTCGTCTTTTGGTCCTCGTCTTTTTGGTCCTCGTCTTTGGTCCTCGTCTTTTGGTCCTCGTCCTCGTCGTTTGGTCCTCGTCGTTTGGTCCTCGTCTTTTGGTCCTCGTCCTGGTGGTCCTCGTCTTTTGGTCCTCGTCGTTTGGTCCTCGTCGTTTGGTCCTCGTCTTTTGGTCCTCGTCTTTTGGTCCTCGTCTTTTGGTCCTCGTCTTTTGGTCCTCGGTCCTCGTCTTTTGGTCCTCGTCTTTTGGTCCTCGTCTTTTGGTCCTCGTCCTCGTCTTTTGGTCCTCGTCCTCGTCTTTTGGTCCTCGTCGTTTGGTCCTCGTCGTTTGGTCCTCGTCTTTTGGTCCTCGTCTTTTGGTCCTCGTCTTTTGGTCCTCGTCTTTTGGTCCTCGTCGTTTGGTCCTCGTCTTTTGGTCCTCGTCTTTTGGTCCTCGTCTTTTGGTCCTCGTCTTTTGGTCCTCGTCCTCGTCGTTTGGTCCTCGTCGTTTGGTCCTCGTCTTTTGGTCCTCGTCTTTTGGTCCTCGTCTTTTGGTCCTCGTCCTCGTCTTTTGGTCCTCGTCTTTTGGTCCTCGTCTTTTGGTCCTCGTCCTCGTCGTTTGGTCCTCGTCGTTTGGTCCTCGTCTTTTGGTCCTCGTCTTTTGGTCCTCGTCTTTTGGTCCTCGTCTTTTGGTCCTCGTCTTTTGGTCCTCGTCTTTTGGTCCTCGTCTTTTGGTCCTCGTCGTTTGGTCCTCGTCTTTTGGTCCTCGTCTTTTGGTCCTCGTCTTTTGGTCCTCGTCGTTTGGTCCTCGTCGTTTGGTCCTCGTCTTTTGGTCCTCGTCTTCAGGCTTCAGTCACTTTCTGTAAAATATCAGTTTTTTTGGAGCCTCCTCGTGTCGTCTGCCCCGTTTCATTATTAAATAAACATGTATAATTCAAACGGTTTTGGATCAACATAAATGATTAAACACAAAACGATAATGTTATAGATTTAAACACACGAGGTTTTGTTATTTTGTGCAGCCCTGTGACGTTTATTTTTGTGTTTTTTGTTGAAGTTTCATCATATTTTGACCTGAAATCTCAAACTTAAATGAACCTCGCCACATTTCACACGTAAAAGTCCAACAGCACAACACACGACAGCATGCAGACCTGAATGTGCCACTGTAGAGCTTTAAAGTCTGTGTTTGACCCATGGTTTATAAAGAGAAGAAGAAGAAGAAGCAGAAGAAGAAGGAGGAGGAGAAGAAGAAGAAGAAGAAGAAGGAGAAGAAGGAGAAGAAGGGCTTCTGTCAATACAGCCACAAACACAGACTGAAAACACAGAGGAGGAAGAGGAGGAGGTGAAGAGGAAGAGGAGGAGGAGGGAGAGAGAGAGGAGGAGCAGGTGAGGAGGAGGGAGAGGAGATTGAGGAAGAAGCAGAAGAATAAGAGGAGGTTGGACAGAAGGAGGAGGAGAAGTGAGACGAGGAGGACGAGTCGACCATGGTGAACAACATGTACTAACCTGAACTTGGATTTGGAGATTCTATTTCTGGAACACAGAAAACAGAATGGATTATACACACAACACAACACAACACAACGCACACACACACACAACACAACACAACACACACACACACACACAACGCACACGCAACATACACAACACAACACAACACAACACAACACAATACAACACAATACAACACAATACAACACAACGCACACACACACACACACACACGCAACATACACACAACACAACACAACACAATACAACACAACGCACACACACACACACACACACGCAACATACACACAACACACACACACACACACACACACACACACACACACACACACACAACATACACAACATACACGCAACACAACACAATGCACACACACAACATACACGCAACACAACACACACAACACAACACAACACACTCACACAACATACACGCAACACAACGCACACACAACACAACACACACACAACACAACGCACACACACAACGCACACACACACACACAACATACATGCAACACAACACACACAACACACACACAACGCACACACACACACACGCAACATACACACAACACAACACACACACACGCAACATACACACAACACAACACAACACACACACACACATAACACAACACAACGCACACGCACAACATACACACAACACAACACAACACACAAGCACACAATACAACACAACGCACACACTCACACACAACATACACGCAACGCAACACAACACAACACAACACAACACACCACACACACACACACAACACACAAGCACACAACACAACGCACACACACACACAACACACACACAACATACACACAACATAACACAACACACACACACAACATACATGCAACACAACGCACACACACACACACACAATATATACACAACGCAAGCACACACACAAGCACACAACACACACAACACAACGCACAACATACACGCAACACACACACACACACAGAACATATACACACACACAAGCACAAAAACACACACGTCAAACACACACACAACACAACACACACACACACAACGCACACACAACATATACACACGCACACAACACACACAACGCGCACACACACACAACATATACACAACACAACGCACACACACAAACATACAAACACACACACACCCAAACACACACACACCCAAATACACACACATACACACAGAAAGATACAAACACACACATACATACATACAAACACACACACAACATACACACACACACACACAAGCACAAAACACACACATCAAACACACACACAACGCAACGCACACACACACACACAACGCACACACACAACATATACACACACACACCCAAACACACATAAAGATACAAACACACACACACCCAAAAACACACACACACACACAATCACACAACACACACACAACATACACGCAACACACACACACACACATACAAACACACACACACATACACACATACACACACACACGGGGGGGTTGTGATTTGTCTCTTTGGCTCAAATCAGCGCAGACGGAGACGTGATGGACACAGTGCTGGACACGCCAACGTCTGAGATTCTGAGATTCAAAATGTCGTCTGGAGCTGGCGGTTCATCACTGACACACAACGACACACAACGACACACAACGACACACAACGACACACAACGACACACAACGACACACAACGACACTGAAACTGTGACGTCATGTGACAGACAGAAGAGAGAATGAGCCGTGAGTCTCCGCCAAGTTCAGAGCTATCGATGTTTTTACCTTTTGGATCAGTCCTCGGTTAGAACTTTGGAGGCAGCAGAGTGTCGGGTATTTAAGAGTTTAGTCCAGTCCTAGTCCTGGTTTAGTCCTGGTTTAATCCTAGTTTAGACCTGGTTTAGTCCTGGTTTAGTCCTGGTTTAGACCTGGTTTAGTCCTGTTTTAGTCCTGGTTTAGACCTGGTTTAGACCTGGTTTAGTCCTGGTTTAGTCCCGGTTTAGTCCCGGTTTAGTCCCGGTTTAGACCTGTTTTAGACCTGGTTTAGTCCTGGTTTAGACCTGGTTTAGTCCTGGTTTAGTCCTGGTTTAGACCTGGTTTAGACCTGGTTTAGTCCTGGTTTAGACCTGGTTTAGTCAAAGATTCACTCAGAACTAAAAAAAAACCTCAAAGCAATCACGAACTGAGACGTGTTGTTTTTAGAGCTCGGGATTGTGGCGTCATAGCTCAAAGTTTCCATTCGGCCTAATGTTAAACCAATGGAGATGTGAAGATGTTCATTTAAAAGCATTTGTCCACCTTTAGGTCACTCAAAGAAACCACTCACACATGGACACACCAGAGCACACACACTGGGGGCGAGGGGGGTTAAGTGTCTTGCCCAAGGACACAGCAGCAGCAGTGTTCATCTGTGGGAGCTGGAATCTTACCTCCAACCTGTGGGTCAGTGGATCTTCCTGCTTTACCAATGATGGTTTTTGTTTTGGTTTGTTTTATGTCGAAAGCGAGATTCGAACCAGCAACCTTCAGAATTCCTTTCAGTTCATTATGTCATAAATCAGACATGGGCAAACTACGGCCCAGGGGCCACACACGGCCCTTTGGGTTTATTAATCTGGCCGAACGTGACCAAATTAAATTAAAGTAGGTGAGAGTAAAACTGCTGTGTATGTAACTGAAATTCTCTCTCTACACCTTCTCCTCCTTCTCCCCTCTGTCCTTCTCCTCTTCTCTCCCCTCCTCCTCTCCTCTCCCTCTCTCTCCTCCTCTCCCTCCCTCCTCCCCCCTCTCTCCTCCTCTCTGTCCTCCCCTCTCCCCCTCTCTTTCCTCCCTCCTCTCCCTCTCTCCTCCTCCTCTCTCTCCTCTGTCTCTCCTCTCTCTCTCTCGTCCTCCCTCTCCTCCCTCCTCTCCCTCCCCCCTCTCCTTCGCTCCCTCTCTTTCCTCCTCCTCTCCCTCCCTCTTCTCCTCCCCCTCTCCTCCCCTCCTCTCCCTCCTCTTCCTCTCTCTCCTCTCCCTCTCTCCTCCTCTGTCTCTCCTCTCCCTCTCTCGTCCTCCCTCTCCTCCCTCCTCCCTCCTCTCTCCTCTCTCGTCTTCATTTTGCGTCCTGTCCCGGGGTTGTTGCCGTGGCGACGTGTCCCGGTGTACACACTCTTATCTTCAGAGCCAAAGTCCCGAGCCAACACTCGCTAACGGCTAACGGCTCACGGCTAACGGCTAACGGCTAACGGAGCGCTAACATTTAGGTCACTGCAGGTTTTCCATTTAAGGACGAGAGAAACTGGCTCTGCTCAGTTTGAAACGTCCAAACCACCAGATAAAACGAGATAAAGTTTAGTCTATCTCAGGGAAACATTTAAGGTAAAAGCAGAAGGAGGAGAAGGAGGAGGAGAAGGAGGAGGGGAAGGAGAAGAAGGAGGGGAAGGAGAAGAAGGAGGAGGAGAAGAACAAGGAGGAGGATAAGAAGGAGAAGGAGAAGAAGGAGGAGAAGAACAAGGGAGGAGGAGGAGAAGGAGAAGAAGAAGGAGGAGAAGAAGGAGGAGAAGGAGAAGAAGAGGAAGAAGAAGGAGGAGAAAGGAGGAGGAGAAGGAGGAGGAGGAGTAAGAGGAAGAAGAGGAGGAAGAGGAGAAGGAAAAAGAAGAGGAGGAAAAGAGGGAGGAATAGAAGGAGGAGGAGGAGGAAGAAGAGGAGGAGGGAGACCAGGAGGAGGAGAGAGGAGGAGGAAGAAAAGAGAGGAGGAGGAAGAAAAGAGAGGAAGAGAAAAAAAGAGGAAGAGGAGGAAGAAGAGGAGGAGGAAGAAGAGAGAAGAAAGTGGAAGAGGAGGAGAAAGAGGAAAAGAAGGAGAAAGAGGAGGTTGAAGAAGAGAAGAAAGAGGAAGAGGAGAAAGAGGAGACAGAGGAAGAAGAGGAGAAGAGGAAGAGGAGGATGAAGAAGAGGAGAAAGAGGAGGAGGAAGAAGAGGAGAAGAGGAAGAGGAGGATGATATATTTGCTTATTTTTCATATTCAGATCCTCAGTTTCCACTTTGTCAAAAATCTTTAGTCGAGTTTTTCACTTTTTTCTCTTTGCTGAATAAATCCTGAGGTTCATCTATTTATTATATTTATTTATTTTACTATTTTACACAGTTAATTGTCAGAGTTTGTCCTGTGACTGGAACGAGTCGATAGTTTGTGTCCGACTCTTTTTGTCGCTGTTGTTTATCTGTTGTTGTTGTTGTTTACAAACTCCTGTGACATGTGACTCTGTTGCTATGACGACGAGTTCACCCAAAGTGTGTCTCTTGGTCAGTTTTGCGTCGAGCTGCTGTCGTTTGTCGCCCTGTGTCCGGAAAAATGGAGGATCCACTCACACATTCACACGGGATTCAAACCGCAACCTCCCGATCAGCGGGCAAACGCTCTACGACTGAGCCACGGTCACTCGGTTGGATTTAGCAGCAGTGAGAGCGACAGATTTGCTCTAAAACCACAAACTTTTTCTGTCACGAACCGTATTTACAGGGCCGTCTGCAGACATTTGGGGGGCTGGGGGCAAGAAGGTTTATATGGGGCCCCCCAATGTAAATTAATAGAGAAAGGTTCCATTTTGGGCCCCCTAAGTAAAAAAAAAAAAAAAAAAACCCTGTCAACTCCCGCTGTCTATATACACTTTTTCTTTTTATATCGAGTTAGAAACATTACGCTTTAGCTTCGTTCTTTAAATGATAAATTCGTTTGCGTCAATCTTAAGAAAATAAAACAGGAAAAGAAAAAAAAAATCGTTTTTACTTTTCAGCGAGCGACAGTGAGCTACGAGAGCCTGCGGTTTGTCACACTATTGTGCACAGTAAAGAACAAAAGCAGAGGGTGAGTCAGCCGTCGGTGCGCCCCCGCAGGCCGGAGGAGGTACTTCACCACCACAGACATGAATGGGACAGGAGAGAGGACAGAGACGTTCAGAGGTGGTTTTCAAACACGACGATGACAGATGCCCCACTTCTTTAGGAAACAAAAGATAAATCGTGGAGCGGTTTGGTGTTAGAAATGTGAAATTGTGATGTAGAAACAGCAAAAGAGCGAAACGTTTCATTTGTGTGTCACACTGAAGGCACAAAAACATGCATTTGTTTCAGAAAGACAAAAAAATGACACTCTTCAAAGCTTCAATCAAAAACTAAATGTTCTGTCTTCTGTTTGAATGTCCAAAAGTCCTCAAAATGGCGCCCGTGAATTCTGTAAATTGGCACACAGGTCAAAAGCTTTTCAATATAATCCCAAATGAACGGCTAATTTAAACATCTGTAGAGCTGCTTGGCTAGTTCTGCTTCTCTGAAAAACCACAGAGCTGCACTTCCTGCTCTGTTCCTGTTGGAAATGAGCCGAGTCGAGCTAAAAATGAATCAATATTTAAATATCAGGCGAGTTACAGATCAGTGATCACAGACGGCAGGTCCAGAGCTTTACTACGATGTAAATACTTCACCTCAGGAAGCGTCGCATTTAGAAAAGTAGGGATGTGTGTCGTGAAGCTAATGCTAATGCTAATGCTAACGGGAATTAAAATGAATGAGTGATGTTAAAATAGCGCTACAATCACAGAGAAACGATGGATTTGTCATTACGTGGATTTTCATAAAGTTGTTTTGTTCCATTTTGAGATTTAAATTAGCATTAGCATTAGCATTAGCTTCAACACACTAATACCTGCTTTTATAAACACACAAGTTTCCTCTGGTTAAGCGCTTACATTGTCATAAAACGTCCTAACACGGCGTCTCTGATCATTTGTCTGCAACTCACTGGAGGAAGTGTCTGGGTGAGGGAAGTCTGGGAGTCCCTGGTCAGACTGAAGAAAATGGATGGATTTATTTTAGCAAGACTCTGCTAACTCCTCAGAGCATGAGCGGAGCAGGAAGAGCAGCTCCACGTTTTCAGAGAATCAGAACGAACCGGGCGGCTCCGTGTAAAAGGGCGCACAGACTAAGGCACTTGATTAACAGTAGGAAAAACTCCACAGTGTCCGCTAGCTCCTTTAGCAATTTTGTAGAAAATATATATTATTAAACCACATTGAAAATTAACAGCATTTCATAAAAAACATGTCTAGAATCTGAACAGTGCTGAACCAGGCTAACCCTCCTCGCGCAGTACAGGACATGCTAGCTAAAGAGAGTCATAGCGGGATTAGCATGAAGCGCTAAGGAAGAGGGAGTAGCAGCGATGTTAGCCGTGTGGTCGGTTGTACTTACGCTAGCCTCGTGCAGCACGCTTCGCCCTCCACGTCGGCTCCGGGGGCGTTGTCGGTGTTCACGGACTCGTTTTCGCTGGCGGGCATGCTCACTGCGCGGAAGAGAAGAGGACAAAAAAAAAAAGAGAAAAAAGAGAAAGAGAGAAAGATGAATCCACAAGGAAAAAACACATGTGCAAATGTTTACGCATCAGAAACGCACTGGAAAAAAACACTACGCAAGTTTCCATGACCTGGATTCAGAATTATCTATGTTTTAAAGCTGCATCACGGAACTTTCTGCTTGTCTCCATGGAGATTTTACGGCGTTAAACCTATATTTATCTTGTCTCCGTGGCGACGAGCAGGTGACGCCCACATGTCAAGTTAAAGGTCCGGTCTGTGGAGAGGCGACCCCAGCCCAAGGTCTTTTTGAGCAATAAAAATGTAATAAATGCGAGCTCAGTTTAAAGACATACTGCGGAACATTCTGAGCAAAGTAATATCATCTCCATGGAGACCAGCAGGTGGCAGATCTTCCACCAGGAACATTACATAGTGCATCTGTAAGGAGCTTTGACTAAGTTAGATAGTTATTCAGGTCTAGATAGTTAGATTTTTTAGATAATTGTACTTTTTGTTTGGTTTTAAAAATGTACTGCGGAACTTTTCTGGTAGCAGGTTTGCACAGCCACATTAGTTTCCATAGCGATGGCCTGGAATGTTCCACAGTGCGTCAATTCAAGTCAAAAAAAACAGGGTCAAAATGTAATAGATTCTTTTTTCCAGACCAAGGTTTAGTTTTGATTTCATCCCTGACAGTTTGGGCTGCTCACTAGCGCCTCACAGTGGTGAGGTCACGTGATGCTGGTGGAGGCAGGACGACAGCGCCACCTGCAGTCCGACTTCTTCAGAACAGTATCCCAGGTGTGTGAGAGTAAAAAAGACCCCAAACCAGAATGAAATCAGGTGTGTGACAGTAAAAAGGCTCCAAACCAGGACGAGGGCCCTTTTTACTCTCACACACCTGCGATACTGTCCTGGAGAAGTCAGACTGCAGGTGGCGCTGTCGTTCTGTTTCCACCGGTAGAACGACAGCGCCAATACCTGTTTAAATCAGCTGACCAATCACGTCACAGCAACATCACGTGACCACTCTGCGGAAGACCCATGGATCTATTAAAATAACTGGAGCGTGTCCTGCTGCTCAGAGATGTGTCGAGTTGGACTAGTGGCCACTCACTGGTACTACAACAAAAAAATCACTCCTGCCCAGAAAGGATTTGTCTTATAGAGCAAAATGTAACCACAAAGTGAAAGTGTTTGGCTGAGAGGGACTGACAAGGACTGACACTGACTCTTGGGGACTAACAGGGACCAACAGGGACTGATAGGGACCGAAATGGACTGACAGTGACTCTTGGGGACTAACGGGGGCCAACAGGGACTGACAGGGACTGACAGTGACTCTCAGGGACTGACATGGACTGACAGTGACTCTTGGGGAATGACAGGGACCAACAGGGACCAACAGGGACTGATAGGGACCGAAATGGACTGACAGTGACTCTTGGGGACTAACGGGGGCCAACAGGGACCGACAGGAACTGACACTGACTCTCAGGGACCGACTGGGACAGTGACTGACAGGGACTCTTGGGGACTGACAGGGACTGACAGGGCACCTACAGCTTGCACAAAGGTCGAACTTTGTGGCAATTTTAACCTATTTCAGATCATAAACTTTTCTTCAGCTCAAAATCTGTCTTTCGTCTTAAAAAACTCTTAACTGTTAGCTTCGGCTACGCTCTACGCCTGCTCTGATTGGTTGGCGCTGTCACATGGTACGACTTGAACCAGTGTTAGTGAGCGGTCCACAACAAACTAAACCTTAGTCTGAAAAAGAATCTGTTAAAACACATTTTCAGACGAGCAGATGGACGTCAGTGGAAGATAAGGTCAAAGGTCAAAGGTCAAAACTGACATAATCCTTGTGATCAGTGAATCTAGAGATGGACTTTCTGAATTCAGGTCATTTTCGTGAACGCTCTAGTTTCTTTTAAAGAGAGAGGAACAGAAACACCCCTCACTCCTCAGGGTCTGGAGCTAAGCGACATTTTCTGATGATATTTCATGAAGTAACTGAGCTGTTACTGCACAGACCCACAGGAAGAATCAATAAATACGATTAGTTGCGATTACGAATTCAAAATGCAAGATCCCGACACGATTTAAAGATGGTGGATAAACTTAAAGCTCCTATTTTACTCAAAACTGACTCTTGTGAGGTTTAATCCATGTTATAATGTTGTTAGTGCATCAAAAATAGACCTGGAGCTGTGTTTTGTTTCCTTTATTATTCGTCTGTAACATCTCCAAAGCTCCAAACGCTCTGTTCCACCTTGTGATGTCATCAAGTGGTAGTTTTCAAGTGAACAGCTCCTTTTACCTTTAGTTCAGTAGAGATTTTAGTTCTATTACAGGTCTGAAATGATCCAAATGATTCTAGAAATGAAGATGTGTGGAGTTTAAAAACACAGCGGAGCACTTCCTGTATTACCACATGATGACATCACAAGGTGGAACAGAGTGTTTTTTTCAGTTTGGGAGAAGAACTCAGTCTAAATATGGATTTTTTGTGTAAATCTTAATGTAGAATAGGTAAATTTGCGGCTTTCTGGTGAAAAAAGCCCTCCCTGAGTGTGCTGCCTCTAGTGGTAATTGTGTAATTTCAAGTACTACGTGACATTACACATGACTAAACTGATTAAAGCCATGTGTTTACTGATTACAAACACCTGACTGTGTGGGCGGAGCTTGAAATGTGGATAACTGTTACCTGACCAATCACGCTGTACCTTATAACTCCAGACCCCCCGCCCCTCCTCCAGACTCCGCCCACTTTATCAGCTCTATTTGAACTGTGGATGTGGGCGGAGCTTATACATTTAGTCCCACTTTAAAATCTACACATTTTAACCTGAAAGTACTAATTTAAACTACTTTTAATTAATTTTAGGACTGTGATTACGTAATATCGTTAAGAAGACTTAGTAAATATGACATAAACGTTTAATTTTGATAAAAGTCGTTTAAATTTCCTGAGGTCAGACTCCCTCCAGAGACGAGGACCCTGCTCGTCTAACCCACTCCCCGCTCCTAACCCAAAAGACTCTGAACGTCTGAATAGTTTAACGACTAATTATAGAGAAAAACCCACAAGACTCAAGCACAAAGAGAGGAGGAGCAGCAGGAGGAGGAGGAGAGAGAGAGAGGAGGAGCAGCAGGAGGAGGAGTCAGAGAGAGGAGGAATCAGAGAGAGGAGGAGCAACAAGAGGAGGAGTCAGAGAGAGGAGGAGCAGCAGGAGGAGGAATCAGAGAGAGGAGAAGCAGCAGGAGGAGGAATCAGAGAGAGGAGGAGCAGCAGGAGGAGGAGTCAGAGAGAGGAGGAGCAGCAGGAGGAGGAAACAGAGAGAGGAGGAGCAGCAGGAGGAGTAATCGGAGAGAGGAGGAGCAGCAGGACGAGGAATCAGAGAGAAGAGGAGAAGCAGGAGGAGGAAACAGAGAGGGGAGGAGCAGCAGGACGAGGAATCAGAGAGAAGAGGAATCAGAGAGAGGAGGAGAAGCAGGAGGAGGAAACAGAGAGGGGAGGAGCAGCAGGAAGAGGAATCAGAGAGAAGAGGAGCAGCAGGAGGAGGAGTCAGAGAGAGGAGGAGCAGCAGGACGAGGAATCAGAGAGAGGGGGAGCGACAAGAGGAGGAGTCAGAGAGAGGAGGAATTAAAGATACATTTACTTGAGTAGTATTTTTCCCTCTAGTTTGTACTTCTACTTGAGTTAAGTCATTTTGAGTCAGCGTTACTTTTACTTGAGTAGTACTTTTCCCTCTTCTTTGCACTTCTACTGGAGTAACATCATTTTGAAGTAACATTCCTCTTACTCGAGTACACTTTTTGACTACTCTCTCGTCTCTGATTGGACAAAACATCTGAAACTAAATTCCGCAGAAATATAATTCTTGCTTTGACCTGAATCTCTCATAAAATCAAACCCAAACCAGCCTCAGATCCTGAAAAGTCAAACTGAACGACTCCAGTTCTCACGTTTCTGTAAAGTCAAAGCAGCAGCAGTACCGGAGTTTGCAGGTAGGGGGAGTCTGGATAGAGAACAACACGAGAGCAGTGTCCCACATTTAAAACTCAGATTTATCAAATGTTCGTGTCATATTTGTTGAAGAAGAGCCGTGTTTGTGCGTCCACCGTCTCGTTGTTGGTGTCTATCCGAGTCAGGCAGGGCATTCATTTACCAAACACCTAAAACGAAACCGGGATCTCAAACCATCTCGTTGTCTCCTGCAGTTTAGCGTCATCTTTCCAGCGATGCAAAAGTTTAAAGCATCGATAGAAAGTGATTTAGGACAGTGAGACGTTAGCGCTGAAGGGTAAAGGTGAACACACAGTGAACAAATACACAGATGCTTCAATGGAAATAGTCGTTACAAAGACGATTAGAACCTTTACCGCTTCAGCCGCTGACGAACGAGGGCTACGCTTCGTGATAACTACGCCTTAATTCGCCTAAAGAAAGCACGAAGAGTTTACAAAAGGTGATTAGGGTTCGTTATTGTCTCTGCGTTTCAAGAGGTGGACCGAGTGAGCGCCAAAGGAAGCTAATCGGGGCTAGCAGTTATTAATTTGGAGTTGAGTCCCATATAAGGAAGTCCATCATAGCAACCAAAGAGCCAATCCGGAGCGAGGCTGTTGAAGGTAACGCCCCCTTTGCTCCCAAGAATAATCACTTTCTATTTGGAGCTTCAGGTTAGCCAAGTCCTTTTACACATTCAGTCCATGATTTGGCCGATCTTTCAACGCCACAGAAGAAGCGTGACCCGTCTCCAGATCTTCGTCTCGGTCAGGACCTCAACTGGAGGATTTCACCTGTTCTACAAGTTTTGGGATGATCGGGAAAACCGGAACAACTCGAGCGAACTCACGTGTTTCAATTTGACGGTTGCTCACTTCGAAGTACCGACGAAGGGTTCTCCTCCGTCGACCGAAAAGGCGGAAAGGCCAACGCCACGAAGCGAACTGCTGACTAACGAGCTAAACGTGTAAAATGGACTCAAACAATTACAGTTTTACTTTTAATTCTTTATTATTTCATAGAAGAAGAGTCAAGGTGTTGTTTATTTCTGTTTAGCCTGAGTGAAGTAAGGAATTAATCTTTCCCTTTGAAAATCGAGAGGCAAATATAATGTTTGAGGTGATTTTTTTCCCAATTGTAGCGAGTATTACATAACTTTAAGAAAATATACCTTGTTTCTCCTGTAGAAGAAGTGACGCGTGGTGCATGATGGGATATAGCTTCGTTCATGGACGATCTCCACGGAAACGCAGGGCACATTTGTCGGCCGCGTTCGTCGGCCACGTGAAATGAGACTTTGGGCCTCGCCGCGACAGGAAGTGACCGAAGTCCCCTTCAAATGCAGCCGACGACCAGGGAGAACATGCAAACTCGAACTCTCAGCCATCAAGAGCGAACCTGTGTCCTTCATAAACTCTTCGCTCATTATGATTTGAGTCGTTCTTCGTGCTTTAAAAAGGCTAATTAAGGCGTAGTTATTACAAAGTGCTGCCTAAATGTGTTTTAAATAACTTAAAGGAGACAACGAGAGTAACTTTATAAACTTCAGAGCAGGACAAACCACTCCGCAGCCTCAACCGGCGCTGGAGTGGTCCGAAAGATGCTTAACCCAGTGCAAAAAGGGGGAAGGAAGAAGGCAAAATGAAACAACTCTCGAGCGAAACTACGTCAAAACTCAAACAAACAAAAAAAAGGGGGAGGAGCAATCCGCTGGAGGCATTTCTGTAATATGGATCATGGACCATGCAGACAGACGCACACGCCTTACGAAGAATGGCGGCGTTTTTCTTGACGGCGCCGCGCAGGGACTTAAAGCGGCGAGTCTTACCTGGAATAAAGAGGATGGCTCAGACACACATAGAACAGAGCGAACGCACAAACACACAGCAGCTACGGGGTTAGTAACACCACAGAAACACCACAGAAATGAGGTTTAAGTCGCCCGAGCGGCCACAAAAATACATCTACTGTTACCTGAGAAGTGTTTGGCAAAAACCTGCGCCTTTTCCGACTCGTTTAAGTGTTTTTTTAAGCAGCCATGTTTGTTTTTGACACAAACGGACCTTGCGTCTCTCTGATTGGTCAACCCGCCTGTCAATCATGCCCCCTACAATCAGACAGACACAATACGGCTCCAGATCCGCTCGATTTTGTAAAGTTTTGTCAAAGCGTTTGGTTTTGGCTGGACAGTCCAGAGTTTAGAGACGGGGAAATGTACAGGGACCTTAAAAAATGTTAGCATCGTTCTGCAGTTACGTTAGCATCTTTCTGCAGCATCGTTCTGCAGTTACATTAGCATCGTTCTGCAGTTACATTAGCATCGTTCTGCAGTTACGTTAGCATCGTTCTGCAGTTACGTTAGCATCGTTCTGCAGCATCGTTCTGCAGCATCGTTCTGCAGTTACGTTAGCATCGTTCTGCAGCATCGTTCTGCAGTTACGTTAGCATCGTTCTGCAGCATCGTTCTGCAGCATCGTTCTGTAGTTACGTTAGCATCGTTCTGCAGTTACGTTAGCATCGTTCTGCAGTTATGTTAGCATCGTTCTGTAGTTACGTTAGCATCGTTCTGCAGTTACGTTAGCATCGTTCTGCAGTTATGTTAGCATCGTTCTGTAGTTACGTTAGCATCGTTCTGCAGTTACGTTAGCATCGTTCTGCAGTTATGTTAGCATCGTTCTGCAGTTACGTTAGCATCGTTCTGCAGTTACGTTAGCATCGTTCTGCAGTTATGTTAGCATCGTTCTGCAGCATCGTTCTGTAGTCACGTTAGCATCGTTCTGCAGTTAAGTTAGCATTGTTCTGCAGTTACGTTAGCATCGTTCTGCAGTTATGTTAGCATCGTTCTGCAGCATCGTTCTGTAGTCACGTTAGCATCGTTCTGCAGTTACGTTAGCATTGTTCTGCAGTTACGTTAGCATCTTTCTGCAGTTATGTTAGCATCGTTCTGTAGTTACGTTAGCATCGTTCTGCAGTTATGTTAGCATTGTTCTGCAGTTGGGTGTTGGTGTTGGAAAGTACCGTATTTTCTGGAGTATAAGTTGCACCAACCAAAAAATTCATAAAAATGTGAAACCTGCCCCCTCACCTGGCCCCTCCCATCAAAAACAGACTTGGAGGTGTGTTTGTTTCATTCACATGTTTGACTATCACTTTATTATTAATCTGTCACATCTCCAAAGCTCAAAATACTCTGTTTCCACCTTGTGATGTCATCAGGTGGTAGTTTTCAAGTGAACAGCTCCTTTTACCTTTAGTTCAGTCGAGATAAGTGGAAATTCCAGGTCTGAAATGATCCAAATGCCTCTAGAAATGAAGGTATGTGGAGTTTCAAAACACAGTGGAGCACTTATTGTATTACCACTTGATGACATCACAAGGTGGAACAGAGTGTTTTTTTGAGAGAAGCCTAAATCTGCAGGGTTTGTGTGTTAAAAATTGTGTGTATAAAACAAAACAGCCAAATATAGACTTGGACTCTTTAGGATGTTCTTTTGCTTTCAGAACGAGGACGAGTTGGCTAGGCTAACAGTGCTAGGCTAACAGTGCTAGGCTAACAGGGCTAAGCTAACATGGTGCAGTGTGTAGACAGTGATAATAACAGAGACCAAACCTGTAGGTCAATAGGTGAGCTCATGCGGTTGGACAGGACACAACAAACAAACAAGACCAAAACAGCCTGACACAGCGCCTCACTGTGGAGAGGAGGTGCATCACACATTTACATTGGTGCATCACGTACATATATGGCACATTTTAATCACTATAACGTTGTTCAATCATCTGAAACATACATCACATTTGTTTACACTTAATCTGGCCTCGCTCTGAACCTCAGATATTCCCCTTTTTTTTTTTTTAATTTCCCTGGATTGTTGCGTCATAAGTAGAACTCCTGCACAGTTTCCACACATCCATCATCACCAAAGTCACTCTGAGCATTTCCGTCATCAAACTGTGTTTATGTTCATTACAACAGCATGAAACTTAATCCACTGCTGCCACTAGATGGAGCCTTGACACCAAATCCCAGTAGTGAAGTATTATTTTAAGTTTTAAAACAGGAAACACCAAAGCAAAAGGTTCTCAAGAGCAGATTTAACAGCCAAGAACAATACAAAAAAATAAAAATACATGTGAATTACAAGTCCAACATGTTATCTTCAAATAAATTCTTGCTAAATCAACTGAAGTCAGTGTTTCAACGATAGAATTTTGCTTTTAAATCAAACTTAGGACAGTAAATGAAACTGAAACACGGTAGTAAGGAGTCGCAAGTGGCCAAGCTTTACAGACGCACACAGACACACACACACACACACACATACACACACACACACACACACACACACATACATACACACACACACACACACACACACCCACACATACACACACACACACACACACACACACACACACACACGTGTGGGTGTGTGTGTGTGTGTGTGTGTGTGTGTATCTGTGTGTGTATGTATGTGTGTGTGTGTGTGTGTGTGTGTGTGTGTGTGGTCACTATTCCCATCTGTCTCATGTCCTAGATCCCTCCTCTGTCACACTCGTACTTCCTGTCCCGCGCTCTCTCCGTCTTAATACCTCCGCTTCTCTTCACCTCCCTCCTCTTCACCTTCCTCCTCTTCACCTCCACTCCTCTTCACCTTCGCTCCTCTTCACCTCCGCTCCTCTTCACCTTCCTCCTCTTCACCTTCCTCCTCTTCACCTTCCTCCTCTTCACCTCCCTCCTCTTCACATTCCTCCTCTTCACCTCCCTCCTCTTCACCTCCCTCCTCTTCACCTTCCTCCTCTTCCTCCTCTTCACCTCCTCCTCTTCACCTCCCTCCTCTTCACCTCCCTCCTCTTCACCTCCCTCCTCTTCACCTTCCTCCTCTTCAACCTTCCTCCTCTTCACCTCCGCTCCTCTTCACCTCCCTCCTCTTCACCTCCCTCCCCTTCACCTTCCTCCTCTTCACCTCCCTCCTCTTCACCTTCCTCCTCTTCACCTCCCTCCTCTTCACCTCCCTCCTCTGTTCATTCTTGGGACGTGTGTGTGTGTTTGTGCGTCCGTGTGTGAGCGGGTCTTCGTGACATTGTAGAGACCGAGATCCGTCACTCAGACCATAAAAGGTCATTTTTTCAATCAGATTAAAAGTTGAGATATGGATGGGTTTGGGTTTAGGTCGGGTTTGGGTTAAGTCGTTATGAGGATCAGTCTCCAGGAAATTCAACGCAATGTCCCCACAAAGGATAAAAACGCATGTGTGTTTATATGTTTATGGAACCAAGTGGGGACGTAAGCTCGTTCACAGGCACGAGCTCAAATAAATCGTTTCAGAAATGCTAATCGTAAGACGTGTAACGATTTATAGGACTAGCCAATCACAAAGCAGAACGAGCTCACGTCGCGGAGCTGATGCGTGTTTCTCTGTTATGACTCGGGTTAAAAGTGCGACTGAGCTGCAGAAAAAACTATTTACGTCTTTGTAACGTCCCCACATGACACATTAACCCAGCGGTGCCGTCGTGTGTGTGTAGATCTATGTAAAACGTCCCGAGCAGAGGACGAACTGCCCCCATTTATCTGTCCTCCAGAGGACCGTCCGTCGAGGAGGAGGAGGAGGCGCAGCAATAAGAGGAGCCAGGGCTTTAAACAGAGCTCCTCCCAAAAGATCAGACTAAAGTGATCATGTGACTGTGGAAACTTTAACACTGACAAAAAACTTTAACACTGACGAAAAACTATAACGAAAAACTTTAACACTGACGAAAAACTTTAACACTGACGAAAAACTTTAACACTGATGAAAAACTATAACGAAAAACTTTAACACTGATGAGAAACTTTAATACTGAGGAAAAACTTTAACGCTGACCAAAAACTATAACGAAAAACCTTAACACAGACGAAAAACTTTAACGAAAATCTTTAACACTGACGAAAAACTATAACACTGATGAAAATCTTTAACACTGACAAAAAACTATAACACTGACGAAAAACTACTTCTACTACTACTACCAATAATAATAATAATAAATGCATATTTTTGAAAAGCTAGAATTACAGTGAGTTTTTTAAACTGTCTGAGTCAGTCCCAAAGTCTGAACCATCAAATGAAAATCAGTAGAATATTTAAGCTCATGTTCTGTGTATTTCCTCTTGTACTTCCAGCCAAAACAAACGTCCAAACCGAATAAACGGCGCCATCTGCTGTTTCTCTGCAGGTTTAAGACTCACACAAAATGGACGTGAGCATCATCGTCTGTGACAGGCCCTGCTCTGAAAACCTCGCTCCGCTAACCTCACACTTCTATGGAAATGTGTGGAGCGGACACGAGTCTGGGGCTGTGAGCTGCTGTCTGACACTCGATACAAACACTTTAAACCTCAGGAGAATCTAAGGAAAAACAACCAAACCACATTAGTGTCACTCTCTGTGCGCTCACACGAGTCTGGGATCAGCTGATTCATCACATCCTCACCGAAAACACAAACTCACACAAATGTCTCTATTAAACTTATGTATTTAAGTTTATATTAAATGTACCGGATTTTCTGGACTATAAGTGTCACTTTTCTCATAGTTTGTCCTGGGAGCGACTTGTACGTGACATTATTTAAAACATATAATTACACACATCTACATTATTATCACCCTGAACCACACGAGGGCGCTCTAGGCTTGTGCACGAGTATCTACTCCACGGCACGGTGCTTCATCTACCTCCGAAGTGACGCCGAGGATGAAGAATTCAGTGGATTTAGTGATTTGGACTGAGATCCGGAGTAAACTTGATTTTTCTGCTTTAGTTTGTGATTAACTGTTAATATCTGATGTTAACAAACCAAACGTGTTCAGTTCTGTCTGTGCTTCAGCTGAATAAATATAAATGTGTTAGCGTTAGCATTAGCATTAGCGTTAGCGTGCTGTACTGATATTCTGCCTGTTCTTCAACATTTTATTCTTATTATTATAACTTGACTTTAAAAATAAAATGTCTGTTCTTGGCCTTGGATTTTGTAAAATTAATTTCCCCAGAAAATGTGACTTATATATGTTTTTTTCTTCATTATTTTGCATTTTTTGGAGCAACTTATATATTTTTTTCTTGATTATTTTGCATTTTTTGGCTGGTGCGACTTATCCTCCAGAGCGACGAACAGTCCAAAAATACGGTACATATTAAATGGTCAATATTCACATTTTTATGCAGGTTTTTCCACCTTCAAGTCACTCAAACACTCACACATTCACACACAGACGCTGGGGCGAGGTGGGTGAAGTGTCTTGCCCAAGGACACAACGACAGGACTCATCTGTGGGAGCTGGAATCGCACCGACACAACCTGTAGCTCAGTGGACAAACCTCAACCAACTGAGCCACTGTCGCCCAAATTAAACTTTAAACAGGCAATATTATTACGATTTTTTTTTTAATCTAAAGATGTATTGTGTAACTTTTCTCTTGCTTGTCTCCATGGAGATGCTGTAGCTTCACCGTACGGCTTTAAACTCATCCACGGACCAAGTTACAGGTCAGATCTGTGGAGAAACGATGCTGCTCACAGTGAGATGAATGAATGTTTTTTAGGTTTTTAAGGTACAGCTGTAAGAGAGAGAGTTCAGTTTAATGCCGTAGTGTGGAACATTTCAGCCAAAGCAGCAATATTTCCACTGAGGTAAGCAAGTGGCTGATGTAGAAAAGTGACACATTGAACCTTTAAGTCAATCTTTGTCTCTAGAAAGTGGACGATTTCCATTAGAAAAGTGAAATACTGAACCTTTAAATCAATCTTGTACTAATCTAAAACAGTTATTTGAGTTTGAACAGACAAAACAACAGCAAATTTTATAATAATTGGAAAAAAGACAGAGTGAAAGGGTGATTTGCTTGAAAAATAATTGAAAAATACAAAAGGAAATGGTTTGGAGCCGAGACAAAGGCGGCGCTGGAGAAACATCAACCTACAGACCAAATGAAACCACAAAACAAAATGGCCGACTCACAGTTTCTGGGCTTGTCGTCGTCCAGTCCATCGTCCTCGTTCTCTGGGTCGATGTCTTCAGCCTGAGTGATCCAGTCTAAATAGCCCTAAAAATACGAACAACACGGTGAGAAAAACACAAAAAAAACTTCTCTGAACAAGTCACTGCAGCTTTAGAACATCCGCCAGACCAAAAGAGACGACAAGGTTCAGTAAAAAACAGTCAAAAACAAGGTCTGGGCTTCCAAATATCGGTTCGATATCTCAATTGACATTTTTAAAAAGTCTATTTTTTTGGTCGTAGTTGGGCCAGAAAGTCTCAGAATGTTTGAATTTTTATTGTTACAAAGTTGTTCTGTCGTTACTTGAGATAAACGACAGCTCCACAAACACGTGTGGATCAGTTCTGTTTCATTTTATTTTAATTTAAAGGAAATAAATGCTGTTTTCAGTCTCTGCTCGGGTTGTATCGGTTGGTATCGGTTGGTATCGGTTGGTATCGGTTGGTATCGGCAGACACTTAAAGCTGTTGTATAAGAATCGGTATCAGAACTGAAAAAAGTGGCTCATGTAGTAAAAAATGGATGTCTATTATTATGTTTTAATTGCATAAAAGTAAAGTTCATGTTTCGCTCTTTTAACAGTTTTTTTTTTTACAATTTAGATTTACTCTGAAAACCCGCCTCTAAAGGATATCTGCCTGATTTAGAAAACGATTTGCTTCTCCGCAACTTCAGGGAGGCGTGATGATTTAAGATCCTCTGTCATATCGTAACCACAAAACATCACCACGGCAACAGCCAATAAAAAGGGTGACAGGAGATCCTCAAGTGTCTTTACGGCCACAAAGCGAGAATCAGGCTGAAGCTGCTGCAGATCAGTGACAGAGACTCTACTTCCTGTGACAGAGACTCTACTTCCTGTGACAGAGACTCTACTTCCTGTGACAGAGACTCTACTTCCTGTTTATAGCGACTCTACTTCCTGTTATAGCGACTCTACTTCCTGTTTATAGCGACTCTACTTCCTGTTATAGCGACTCTACTTCCTGTTATAGCGACTCTACTTCCTGTTATAGCGACTCTACTTCCTGTTATAGTGACTCTACTTCCTGTTATAGCGACTCTACTTCCTGTTATAGACTCTACTTCCTGTTATAGCGACTCTAATTCTCTCCTCTCTTCTGTACTCTCTCCTTTCCTCCCTCCCTCCCTCTCCTCTCTCCTTCCCTCTTCTCTTTCCTCCTTCTCTCCTCTCTCCCTCGTGTACTCTCTCCTTCCTCTCTCCTCTCCCTCTCTCACTCCCTCACTCCTCTCTCTCCTCCTGTACTCTCTCCTTCCTCTCTCATCTCTCCCTTCCTCTCCCTCTCTCCTCCTCTCTTCTCTGCCTTCTCTCTCCTCCTCCCCTCTCCCTCCCTACCTCTCTCTTCTATCCCTTTCTCTCTCTCTCTTCCTCCCTCCCTTCTTCACTCTCCCTCCTCTCTCCTTCTCTCCCCGTCTCTCTCTCTCTCTTCTCTGTCTTCTCTCTTCCTACTCTCCTCTCTCCGTCCCTACCGCTCTCTTTTCTCCTCTTCTCTCCTCCTCTCTTCTCTCCTCCTCCTCTCTCTCCTCCTCCTCCTCTCTCCTCCTCCTCTCCTCCTCCTCTCTCTCCTCCTCTTCTCTCCTCCTCTTCTCTCTCCTCCTCCTCTCTCCTCAGTATTCTCACTCTGCTCTGTTCTTTGTTGCTTTTCTTCGTCTCAGACTCGTTCTAATATGAATCAGTAGTTTTTTTTAGCTTGTGATGTTCTGTCTCTTCGTTGCTATTTCCTGTTACAGTCTTTTTAAAATCGAATCCGATTCTCCTCGTGTCTGGGCTCTGCGTTTTTTTTGTCTCAAATTTAAAAAGTCTGAAAAAAAATCCCGTAGCGTGTGGCGGTCTTTAGACATTTGCATTTCAAATAAATCTTTAGAGTCTTACAGTTTTAAAAGTGTAAAATGATAAAAGCTGAAGTAAAAGTCGAACCTTGAGGTCCTCCTCCAGCTGCTGCTTCTCCCTCAGCTTCTGAAAGTCGCCTCGTGCCTTCGCCTTTTCTCTTTCTTTGGAAAACTCTCTGCAAACGAAACACAAAACACAAAAACACATCTGAAAATCTTTGGTTGAAAAACAACTTTGGGTTTTTCAAAAGTGTGAGAGAAGAAGAATCTACAGAGGAAACAAAAAGAGGTTAGTGAGAAAAGTGAAACGCACCGACCGACCACAGAAAGACCGAGTTTACTGAGCTGAAAACAGGTTTTTTAAGAGATTTTGATGAATAAAGACACAAAAAAACAGATGTACGTGTGTAATGCCAAACTGCGGAACATTCTGGGACAAGTAATAACAAATAACATCTCAGTGGAGGGAGAAAAGTGGGTCAAAAGTATCAAAAATCAGACACTAATCGATACTAAAATGAGTATTAAAACCAGGCTCATTTTTCAGGGATCGATACTAAAAAAGTCACATTTACAGAACACAAAATCTGGAACAACTCAAGTTTGAAATTACAAACATGAGAGATTAAATTTGAAATAAAAGACACATCTGTAGTATTCAGTTCTTATTTAAACACATCAGATAAATACTGTCTCTCTCTCTGTGGTGATTCATTTAGTCGAGTTGATCAGTGACTTCCTGCTCTCGACTGCAGTGTTCTAGCAGAGCATTCTGGGATTTGTAGTATTAGTGGTGCATATATCATCACGGGCCAAGTATAGTTACACCGCGGCCCAGATTTGGCCTGCTAGCTAATGGGCTAGCAACCAAGTTCTGAGCATGAGTGCACTTCCTGCTCCATCGACACTTTCTGTGTAAAAACTGTCTCTCTCTGTCCCTGCTGCTCAGACTTATTTTGTTCTTAAATGTTCGTATTAACCCTCTACATGATCCTGGGGTTTTTATTTCACGTCTGTGTCTGTAAATCAACATATGAACATTAATAACAGACACATCAGGTCCTTCTGTCCCCGACGTCGCTCCTGTTAGCGTTAGCAACAGGTTTGATTGACTACAGCCAACAGCCTCGCTCCTGATTGGCTCTTTGGTTGCTATGATACTCGGCTCCAGATTCGCCGCTTTAGCCTCGATGTCTCACGTCTCACTCAGTCACGTCTTTACTCAGTCTGTGGTTTATTCCTCAGTTGTAAAATAGAGTTTGAAATGTTCGTATTCGTTCATCTTTAAACCCAGACAAACATAAATCTGCTCGTTTTATTCTGAATGACTCTAAAACTGCAGCGTCCGCACTTCTGGAGCCGTTGTACTGAGCATTGTGCTGTCTCAGGCCGCAGGTGCACTGATGCATGCTGGGAGATGCACAACTTATGCTTGTATTATGAGCCTGCCCCAGGACTCCCTCCAAACGTACAGCCCCCGAGGGAGGCGCAGGGTGCCCCCGAGGGAGGCGCAGGGTGCCCCCGCCAGCTGTCCTGTCCACGCTCCACAAATACTGAAGAGGAGGAACTGCTGCGGTGCAAACTCTGCTTTATGCTAATGTTAGCCTGCGGGTTAAGTAAGAGACAAGACACACAATATACTTCTACTTGTACTTATACTTGTACTTGTACTTCTATTTGTGTACTTCAACTGACAACTGCCTAAGGTTAAGTTTAAGCCTGTAGTGTTTAGAGAGTCTCTCCTCCTCTCTCTCCTCTGCTCTTTCCCTTCCTCCCTCCCTGTCTCCTCTACTCTCTTCTCCCTCACTCCCTACCTCTCTCCTCTCCATCCTCATCTCTCTCCCAACCTCTTCGCTCTTCTCTATCCTTGTTTTCTCTCTCCCTTCCTCCCTACCTCCTCTCCTCTCGTCTCCCCTTCTCTCTCTCCCCCCTCTATCCTTGTCTTCTCTATCTCTTCCTCCCTCACACTTCTCTCTCCTCTACTCTTTCCCTCCTCCCTTCCCTGCCTCCTCACTCCTACTCTCCTCTCTCCCTCCCTGCCTCTCTCCTCTCCTTTCCTCTCTCCTCTCCTCCTCTCCTCCCCTCAGTACTATCACTCTGCTCTGTTCTTTGTTGCTCTTCTTCGTCTCAGTCGTTTTAACATGAATCTGTCGTTTTTAGCTTGTGATGTTCTGTCTCTTCGTTGCCATGTCTCACTTCAGACTTGATCACATCTCGTCTGATTCTCCTCGTGTCTGAGCTTTTTGTCTCAAGTTTAAAAATAGTTTAAGACTGAAACTCTCCCAGAATCACAGCTCCTGCTCAAACTAAACAAGAAAAATAGTAAAAAGTCAAAGGTTTTTCACAGTATAAATGTGAAACTATGTGAGGTCTGATCTATAAGAGGTGACCGATAATGAAGTAAAACTAGTAAAGTACTGCACTTAAGTGAACAATTTGAGGTATTTATACTTTACTTAAGTACATTTTACAGTGGATGCTTTTCGAATTGTTCATAATTTGAGAAAAAAATGAAATATACAAATGAAAACAGGTAGAAAAAACGATCGATTCAGTTGTTTCTGTTAAAAATTCAGCTCAAATCTTTATCAAAATCGCCACATTTGAAGTTTTAAGACTCAAAACCTGTGAGAAAAAACTTTTACTGTTTACTCTTTAAGTACATATTTAAACAAGTACTTTAATGATTTTACTTAAGTATTTTTTTTTACTTTTACCAGAGTATTTTTTTGCTATCTGTACTTTTACTTAAATGACGCAGTTGCTGGTTCAATTCCCTCTCTGGACTGTGAACCTCTGAAAACTGTATCAGTCCAAAATAAATCCCTCATGTCGTCGTATCTTCTAAAAATACTCGTACTACTCGCTTCCAAACTTGTCCCGTCATAGCGCTGTTATTCTTAGACCCGAGTGTGTTTTTCTCGGGTTTATAAATAAATCTCTACATTTGTCCGTGTGGCGCGTGCATTGATTTTCAGCGGAGACGACGGCTCGGACGCGGCGGCGGCGGCGGCGGCGTCTGTTTGTGTCAGAAATGGATCCGTGATGAGAAACGACGACGAGCGGCGCCGACGGAGGAGACGCTCGGACCAGAGTCACAAGACGAATCGATGCCACGGAGAACGAATGTGGGATCGGTTTGAGCAACAAGCGAAAACGGCCCAATCTTTTACATTTATGGTGCGAGTTTGTGGACGTGGTCGGGTTTAAAATGGCCGCCGCAGACAGTGATTAGCTCAGTGTTAGCGCTTCATTATGGGACTCGTTTAAAGGTCAGTTTTACGCTGTTTCCTCCTAAAAACACAACTCCAGGTCGTTTGTTCGTTATCTGACAAGTGACTCTGACAATCACTACCACCCCAAACCCCCCAGACTCTATTTTAGTCCAGTTTTTTTGCACAGACGCCATTTTGAGGACTCCCTCCCCCCCCCCCCCCATTTTACATTGTTACATATATGGCCAGTTGTGTATCACCAAATTTTTAGGTCTTGGGTAAAAATCATCTCGGGGCCCAAACTATATATGGAATGTTTTCTGAAAAAGTCCATATTACAGACTGTGTGAGGGGCCCCTCCCTGCACAGGGCCTCAAATAGAAATCATCTTGGGGGGCCCACACTACATACAGTATTATCTTCTAAAAAAAACACATATTACAGACTTTGTACGGGGCCTCCACTACATATGGTCTTCTGAAAAAATCCATATTAATCACAGACTTTGTTAGGGGCCCCTTCCTGCTCTGGGCCCCAGATATAAATCATATTGGGGGTCCACACTACATACAGTATAATCTTCTGAAAAATCCATATTACAGACTTTGTGAGGGGCCACTTCCTGCACTGGACCCTGGGTAAAAATCATCTTGGGGGCCCACACTATTTACAGTATGGTCTTCAGAAAAAATGCATATTAATTACAGATTGTGTGAGGGGCCCCTTCCTGCACTGGACCCCTGATATAAATCACATTGGGGGCCCACACTACATACACTATGGTCGTCTGAAAAATGCTGTTACAGACTTTGTTAGGGGCCCCTTCTTACACTGGGGGTTGGGTGAAAAAAAAATCTTGGGGGCCCACACTCCATACAGTATGATCTTCTGAAAAGTCCATATTACAGACTGTGTGAGGGGCCCCTTCCTGCACTGGGCCCCGGATATAAATCATGTTGGGGGCCCACACTACATACACTATGGTCTTCTGAAAAATGCTGTTACAGACTTTGTTAGGGGCCCCTTCTCGCACTGGACCCCGAGTAAAGACCATCTTAGGGGCCCACACTCCATACAGTATGATCTTCTGAAAAGTCCACATTACAGACTGTGTGAGGGGCCCCTTCCTGCACTGGGCCCCGTGTACACAGCCCTCTTCCCCCCTGACGGCCCTGCTCGTGTGGACTCCAGTTCCGCCCGTGGTTGTAGTGTCCTCCCTGATTGACAGATGGACTCTCGCTCTCCGTCCAGACACACCTGATGTTCTTCTCTTTTGTTTCCCTCCTTTTCTTTGTCGAGTTATTTGTTATTCTGCCGATCCGTGGAGCGCTCACACCCACAGCGCGGCCTGCTGGGAAAAGGCCAGACACTGTAGACGGTGACAGCATCATTAGTCCAGTTACAAAGAGTGAGACGGGCAAACCCCTCCGAGCTGTTGCTCCCGTCGCTCTGTTCTTTCGCTTTTATTTTAATTTTGTTTCTGTAAACTTTAAAGTTGCTGTGCCTGATGTTTTCTGTCGTAAAAATTATCCAAAGTTATTCCTGATTTACCTTAACATCTTAATTCCTCACCACGATTAGTTTATAAGCAATTTTCGCAACTTTGAGAGGCCTATGATGGTAATGGAACAACAACTAGCATGCTAACACACACTTCCTGCTTATATAACAGTATTAAAACGCTTTCTAAACAGATGCAGACGGCTTTTTACGATATATCTGATGAATTTATAAGCATTTTTCACAATTTTCAGAGACCTGGATTGCTGGAGTAATGCTAACAAGAACTAGCATGCTAACACACACTTCCTCGTAGCAGCAGTAAAACACTTTCTAAACAAATGCAGACATCACGCATCAGACTTATTTTGACCTGAAAAGCTGCTTTTACAATATGCACAACTTTCAGAGACCAGAGCGGAGTTTTGCCGCAATGGTAAAACAACAACTAGCATGCTAACACATACTTCCTGGTTACACAACAGCAGTAAAACTCTTTCTAAAAACAAATGCAGACAGTACACAGCAGACTTATTTTTGACCCCAAAAGCTGCTTTTTACAGTATATCTGACGAGTTTTTAAGCACTTTTCACAACTTTCAGAGACCTGGAGTTATGCTAACAACAACTAGCATGCTAACACACACTTCCTGGTAGCAGTAAAACACTTAATAAACAGACACAGACGGTTCACAGTGGGCACATTTTGACCTCAGGATCTGCGTCTGTAGCTGGGGCCAGACACATTTTGCTCTAATGTTTCTGTCCATAGATGTTTTACCTGAAATGTTCCGCACTGTGGCATTAAACGTAACTATCCCCCATGTTTTTAACTACAGGTGTTTGAACTGCTCAGTGATATAAACCTGTAATGTGGCCTGGAGGTGTCAGAAGAGCAACAGTCAGACAGTCAAAACGCTCCAAGTCTTTATCAGAATCACTATATTTGAAAAAGTAAAAGTACTTCATGCAGATTTGAAGTACATTTTTAAACATGTACTTTAATACTTTTACTTAAAGATCAAATATGATGCAAAACTGTCTCTTGTAGCTTTAATCCATGTTCTAACGCCGTTTCCTCCTCAAAAACAGACCTGGAGTTGAGTTTTGTTTCATTCAAACTTTATTATTAGTCTGTCACATCTCCAAAGCTCCAAATGCTCTGTTCCACCTTGTGATGTCATCAGGTGGTAGTTTTCAAGTGAACAGCTCCTTTTACCTTTAGTTCAGTCGAGATAAGTGACAACTCGAGAAGCTGAAATGATCCAAATGATTCTAGAAATGAAGGTGTGTGGAGTTTAAAAACACAGCGGAGCACTTCCTGTATCGCCACATGATGACATCACAAGGTGGAACAGAGTGTTTTCTGTTTGAGAGAAGAAACAAACCACATGTCCAGGTCTGTCTGTAGAGTATTTCCTCCTGAATAAACCGCAGTAAATGAGATAAACAGAGGACGAGGTGTTAGTCTGAGTCTGCAGCTCGAGTCTCTGCAGCGAAAGGTCAAGAGCAAAGTGTTTGAATAAATAAAAGTCTGAAGAGAAACGTTTCAGATGTTTCAGACGTTTCATTTGTTTCATTTGTTTGAGACGGTTCTGTCCCGTCTGGACCCGGGTCTTACCCGCTCAACACCCCCAGAACCAGGTTTAGAACAAAGAACGAGCCGATGATGATCAGAGTCACAAAATACAACCACGGACCTTTAGAGCCAACGGCATCGTTCACCTGGGATTAAGAAGAGGAGGGAGGAGGAGGGGGGAGGAGAGGGGGAGGAGAGGAGAGGGGGGGAGGAGGAGAGGAGGAGGAGAGGAGGAGAGGAGAGGAGGAGAGGAGGAGGAGAGGAGGGGAGGAGAGGGGGAGGAGGAGAGGAGAGGGGGGGGAGGGAGGAGAGGAGGAGGAGAGGGGGAGGAGAGGGGGAGGAGGAGGAGGAGAGGAGCGGAGGGGGGAGGGAGGGGAGGGGGGGGGGGGAGGAGGGGGGGAGAGGGGGAGGAGAGAGGGAGAGAGGAGGGAGGGAGGAGAGAGAGGGAGGAGAGGAGGAGAGGGAGAGGGGAGGAGGAGGGAGGAGGAGGAGGGGAGGGGAAGAGGAGAGAGGAGGGGAGGAGGGGAGGAAAAGGGGAGGAGGAGAGAGAGGGAGAGGGGAGGAGGAGAGGAGGGGGGGGGGGAGAGAGGGGAGGGGAGGAGCAGAGGGGAGGAGGAGGAGGAGGCAGCAGAGAGGAGGAGGGGAGGGGAGGAGTGAGAGGGGGGAGGAGCCAGAGGAGGAGGAGGAGGAGGAGGAGGAAGAGAGGGGGGAGGAGGAGAGGGGGGGGGGGATGGGGAGGGAGGGCAGGCAGGGAGGAAGAGGGACGAAGTAGCAGAAAACGAGAGTAAGAGGAAGGAGAGGGTAG
>JAIEZT010000054.1:346188-441188 GCA_019594935.1 Periophthalmus modestus
GAGATAGAGGACAGAGAGAGGAGGAGAGAGAGAGGGGAGAAAGGGAGGAGAGAGGGAGGAGGGGAGAGAGGAAAGAAAGAGAGAGACAGAGGGAGATTGATGCATAGGAGGAGAGAAAGAGAGCAGTATAGAACCAGAGAGAGAGAGGGGTGTTTAACTCTGGATGTGTCGGTGGAGCCGTTGCTGTTTCGCTCCAGCTCCTGAACTTTCATTTTTCCCAGAGACTTTTCCAAAAAATCAAATAAAGTTCAAACCACAAACAGAAGAAGAGACGGAGACGTCACCACAGCTTCAGCTCAGAGAAGATCATCCAATGTTTGGAATTACACCCACGAGTATCATAGCAACCAAAGAGCCAATCAGGAGCCAGGCTGTTGAAGCTGCTCACTGTGGTGACGTCACACTCTTCTTCTTCTTCTTCTTCTTCTTCTTCTTCTTCTGTGTCGGGTGAAACATATTTCCGATCATGAGTTTGTGTAAAAAGACGAGCAGATAAAGAGTAAATTCGGTGTAATCCGTGTTTTGCTGCGTCGACTCTTCGCCGCTAACACGATCACCGCGCTCTAAGTGAAATGACTCTAATCTCTTTAGTTCAGAGGCCGGTTCAGAAGTGCATTATGGGAATGAATCTCCTCAGTAAGATGTTAGCACAAAGAGGAGTTAGCCGCTAATGCTAAAGCTGCTAATACGGCGTGGGTTAGCATAGTGAGGCGTGTGCTGACGAGGCTGAGTTAAACAGGTCTGTACCTTGTTCAAAGTAAAACTGAGATTTTTTTTGTGTTAAGAGAAAAAAAAGGTTGTTAAATGAATATATTTTGACGTGTCTCGTGAGCTCGTTTGGAATTTTAAGATTAATCGCAATTAAAGTTGTAATTGAAACGACGCAATCAGAAAATCTCCGAGTCCCATCACATCGTCCACGAGAAAATATCAGGTTTTATTCTGATAAAAAACCTCTGTCTGATCTGTTCAAACATGTTCTGAATGTCCCTGTGTCAGATGCCCTCCCTCTTCTTCTACTGGACACGTTTGACCTTTGACCTTTGACCTTTGTGATTGTGACTCTGTCGTTGTGAAGGTGGAGTCTCTTTTCTCTTTGTTAGTAAAGAGACTAATCTAATCTTAAATGAGCATCACGGCACAAAACCAAGCTCCCTCCTCCCTCCTCTCCTCCCTCCTTCTCTCCTTCCTCCTCTGTCCTTCCTCCTTGTATCCTCGCTTCCTCGAGTCCTCGCCTCCTCCAGCAGTGGGAACAGCAGAAGTGATGAGTATGAACCACAAAAACACACAGGACCAGCCTGTGTCTGTCTGCAAAAAACAGAGAAGCAGAGGAGAGAGAAGAGGAGAGGAGAAGAGAGAGAGGGAGAGAGGGAGAGGAGAGAGAGGAGATGAAGAGGAGAGGAGAGAGAAGAGGAGAGAGGCCTGAGAGAGGGTACAGGAGAGAGGAGAGAAAGAGTGGAAAGGGAGAGGAGAGGGGAGAGTAGGGAAAGAGGAGAGAGAGTTAGAGGAGAGAGAGAGAGAGAGAGAGGAGAGAGGGTTTTGTCGTTTTGACAAAATGTTGGTGGTGGACGTTGGGCGTTGGATGTTGGTGTTGGACGTTGGTATTGGACGTTGGCGTTGGACGTTGGCGTTGGACGTTGGCGTTGGACGTTGGCGTTGGACGTTGCTGCTGGACGTTGGTGTTGGGCGTTGGACGTTGGCATTGGACCTTGGACGTTGGTATTGGATGTTAGATGTTGGACGTTGGTATTGGATGTTGGTGTTGGACAGTGGTATTGGACGTTGGACGTTGGATGTTGGATGTTGGTATTGGATGTTGGATGTTGGACGTTGGTATTGGATGTTGGTGTTGGACAGTGGTATTGGACTTTGGCGTTGGACGTTGGCGTTGGACGTTGGTGTTGGACGTTGGTGTTGGACGTTGGTCTTGGACGTTGGCGTTGGACGTTGCTGCTGGACGTTGGCGTTGGGCGTTGGCGTTGGGCGTTGGCGTTGGACGTTGCTGCTGGACGTTGGTATTGGACGTTGCTGCTGGACGTTGCTGCTGGACGTTGGCGTTGGGGCGTTGGCGTTGGGCGTTGGCGTTGGGCGTTGGGCGTTGGACGTTGGCGTTGGACGTTGCTGCTGGACGTTGGTGCTGGACGTTGCTGCTGGACGTTGGTGTTGGATGGTTGTCAAGAAACACATTTAAAGTGTTTCCTGCAGACGTCTGACAGTCGCTGCTTGAGAATAAAACTCCAGGCTCAACATTTACTGCTCGTTTTTACTGTTTATTTTGCTGCAGATTCACATTCACAGCTGTTTGTTATATAGACTTTTTTTTGTCCTGTTGACTTGAATTCTCAGGTTCTGCCTTGTATTTGAAAGAAGAAAAAATATAAATAAAAATCCCCCCACACACACTGCTCTGAACTTTTAAAACGCCGTTACACAAAGGATTCAGCAGCATCTCGTGACCATTTCAGCACAAAACGACTCTTTGTGATGATGTTTACTGTAACGTTCCGTCACAGGGCAGACCAAGGACATTTCTCTGTTTTATGAAGTCATTTTAGATCAATATTGCAGTTTAAAATGTCCAAAATGATCCACGGCTGTAGTTTATACGATCAAACGGACAAAAAAACACAGAGGAGCCGCCTGGGACACAGAGATTCAGAGACATTAGCCAATCAGAGACAAGCAGGATGCGTCTATTTAGAGAAAAATGAAGGAAACAAAGAGACGCTGATGAAGGTAACGCCCCGTCCCGCCCACACCACTGGTTTAACAGGGAGCGGACGCTTAGCAACGCTGTCAATCAAACCTGTTGCTAACGATTTGTCTGTTATTAATGTTCATATGTTGATTTACAGACACAGATGTGAAATAAAAACCCCAGGATCATGTGGAGGGTTAATACGAACATTTAAGACCAAAATGAGTCTGACAGCAGCAGGGACAGAGAGAGACAGTTTTTTAATAGAAACTGAACTGGAGACAGATGATCAACTTGTCTGGTCTAAACCTGTTAAGTCCAGGTTTAGTCCCGGTTCAGACTCTGTTTCGTCCCGGTTTATTCCCCGGTTTAGTCCCAGTTCAGTTCTGGTTCAGACTCGGTTTAGTCCTGGTTTAGTCCTGGTTTAGACTCGGTTTAGTCCCGGTTTAGTCCTGGTTTAGACTCGGTTTAGTCCCGGTTTAGTCCTGGTTTAGTCCCGGATTAGACTGGGTTTAGTCCTGGTTCAGTCCCGGTTTAGTCCTGGTTTAGTCCTGGTTTAGTCCTGGTTTAGTACCGGTTTAGTCCCGGTTCAGACTTGGTTTAGTCCTGGTTTACACTCTGTTTAGTCCTGGTTTAGTCCCGGTTTAGACCCGGTTTAGCCCCGGTTTAGTCCCAGTTTAGACCCGGTTTAGTCCTGGTTTAGTCCCACTGTAGCTGTTTTCAGGCCCATCCACAGAAATCTGGGGTCCTGGGGCAAAAGCCTCACCTGGGCCCCCTCTAATATAAATGAAAAGGAAGAAGGTTGAATTCTGAGTCACTAAAACACTGGGGCCCCCTTCGTCCCCCTTCGTCCCCCCTTTCGTCCCCCTTTCGTCCCCCTTCGTCCCCCTTTCGTCCCCCTTCGTCCCCCTTCGTCCCCCTTCGTCCCCCTTCGTCCCCCTTCGTCCCCCTTCGTCCCCCTCTGTGGACGGCCCTGGCTGTGAGTATCTGGCATTACCTCGCTGCATTATGCTTTCGCTCTGGCGCTGCTCGCTCACTGTAAATCATGTGCGTGTTAGCATTAGCGGAATTATAAATCTTTAAAACCTGCGCTAGGAGCAATGAGATGCTAAAAAGCAGCTCCATCTTTTATTCAGTCCTAACACAAAGCCGTTTCCAGTGTCACATCTTTTTTTTCTTTTAACCTGCTGATGACAAGCAATTTTATTTTATGTACGATTGGTCCGCGAGGCTATTTTTGAAATATTCTAGATCCATGTCCTCGTTTTGTGACTTTGATGCTTCAATAAAATGTCAAATCAAGCGTTAAAAATATCCTGGCGCCTGACTTCAAATGAGCTATTTCAGTCGTCCGTATCTCACCTCATCTTTTTGAAATGGCTGGAAATGTTCTTTTTGTCGGCCCGTTTTCCTCGTTCGGCCGACAAACACGTCCGAGTTCTGTGTTTATTGCTACACGGGGCGCAGATGCTAAAAAGATGTGCATTTTGTGGTGAATTATGTGTAAATAGGTCTGTCTGGAGGGCTGAGCGGTCACGATACGGCGAGCGGGAAAGGACAAAATTAGGGAAATTGCTTTTTATTTGTTGTCAGCTTTGTGTCCTTCCACCTGGGCTCGTCCATGCATTTCCACCGGCCATTTTGTGTAGCAAATAAGCTAGCAAGTGTTAATTTTTCACGTTCATTACCTTATTTTAGTTTGTCCGGGGGTGGACTTATACTCAGGTGCGATTTATATGTGAAATATATGTTTTTTCTTCATTATTATGCATTTTTGGCTGGTGCGACTTACGTGAAATGTGAGAAGAAAGCATAGAAAGTGTTTCATTGTTTCCAGGAAGTGTTAGCATGCTAGTTGTTTTTAGCATTACCGTTGCAGCAAAACTCCGCTCTGGTCTCTGAAGGTTGGTGTAAAATGCTTATAAACTCATTAAATATACTATAAAAGGAGCGTTTGGGGTCAAAATAAGCTACCCGGAAGTGTGTGTTAGCATGCTAGTTGTTGTTAATTTTACTGTGGCAGCAAAACTCCGTGCTGGTCTCTTAAGAATGTTGTTAAAAGTGCTTATAAACTCATCCTGGTGAATATTTAGCATGCTCATAATGCATAAGACCAGTGAGGAATAACTTTAGACGACTGCGAAACTTTGAATTGTTTCACATTTTTTAAAACAGGAACCGCGCCCATGATCACTTCCTGTTTAGAACGCGGCGGCTAGCAGGTTAGCTATGCCCATTTATATAAACAGTGTATGGGCCAAACTGAGTCTCTGCATCTAAATATGACGTGTTTTTATCATATGTGAACCAGGAAGTACGTGCTGTTATCATGCTAGTTGTTGTTAGCATCGTTAGCATTGACTGTACAAACGTCGGTCTGGCCTCTGTAAGTTGTGAACCGTGAGAAGAAAGCGTAGAAAGTGTTTTACTGTTTCCAGGAAGTGTGTATTAGCATGCTAGTTGTTGTTAGCATTACCGTCGCAGAAAACTTCGCTCTGGTCTCTGAAAGTTGTGAAAAATGCTTAAAAACTTATTAGATAAATGTGTAAAAGCAGCTTTTTGGGGTCAAAATATGTCCGTTGTGAACTGTCTGCATCTGTTTAGAAACAGTTTTACTGCTACCAGGAAGTGTGTGTTAGCATGCTAGTTGTTGTTAGTTTTACCGTGGCAGCAAAACTCCGCTCTGGTCTCTTAAGAACGTTGTTAAAAGTGCTTATAAATTCATCCTGGTGAATATTTAGGATTCTAAGACAAGTGAGGAATAACTTTGGACCAGTGTGAAACGTTTAAAATATTTTTCGCATTTTTAAAACAGGAACCAGAACCGCGCACATGATCACTTCCTGTTTGGAACGCGGCGGCTAGCAGGTTAGCTACGTCCATTTATATAAACAGTCTATGAGCCAAACTGAGTCTAACTGCATCTAAATATGACGTGTTTTTATCGTATGTGAACCAGGAACCAGTGCTGTTAGCCTGCTATTTGTTGTTAGCATTGTTAGCATTGACTGTAAAACTTCGCTCTGGCCACTGTAAGTTGTGAAATGTGCTTATAAACTAATCATTGTGAATAATTTGGATGCTAAAAATGTGTTCAGAAGATGAGGAGCACGCTACAAATATATTTTAGGTCTAGGAAGGAAAGAAAAATCCCGTCTTTTCTGTCACCAAGTTCAGCCAGTTCACTTCCTGGAAAGCGAGGTCACGTGATCTCCTGCTGCCGCGCCGTGATTGGTTAAACGTATTCCCATATTAATGAAGTCTTCCTATCTCTCTCTTTCTTTCTTTCTTTCTCCGTCCAAAAATACCTTTAAAACCAATTAGCGGAATTAATTTCACTTATAGCAAGTTAATTATTTTGTGATGGATTGAAGGAGCAGAGGAGGTGAAGAAGAAAGGGAGGATGATGAAGGGACCGGCGGAGGAGTCCCGGGGGGAGAGCTAAACTTAGGCCTAATCTTTCCGTCTTTTGTTTCTCCGTAGCTCTAGCTTTCTTTTTACACCGCCTTTCTTCCCAATCCAATCTTTCTAGCGCTAATATATCAGTAATGTCTCTGCTTTCTCGACAGTAAAGGGGCAAAACGAATGAGAGATTATACGAAACAACTAAAAAACAAAACGACATGACCCGAGCAGAGAGTGTGTAATCGCGTTTAAAGACACACTCGCTCTAAAAATGTCAGTTACGCCGGCTACACCTCCAGCTAATTCTTAAACTAAGTGTAAAATTGAACTACAAAGTCTGCGCTGGATGAATGCACCGTGTTTTTAATGGACATTCTTCTGCTGCCAGGTTTTAACAGCGACGCAACAGCTCAAACATGCAGCCGGTGAAGCGGTTTTGTTCAGTTTGACGGTTTCCTGTGTTTAGCAACGCTGTCAATCAAGCCTGTTGCTAACGCTAGCGGGAAGACGCCTGATTTGTCTGTTATTAATGTTCATATCTCGGTTTATAGACATAATAGTGAAATAAAAAAATGCAAGGATCATATAAAGCAGGTCAATACGAACATTTAAGAGCAAAGTGAGAGTGCATTGTGTTCTGCGTCCTGATTGGCTGAGGGACTGTAGATCATTGTGTTCTGTGTCCTGATTGGCTGAGGGACTGTAGACCATTGTGTTCTGTGTCCTGATTGGCTGAGGGACTGTAGACCATTGTGTTCTGCGTCCTGATTGGCTGAGGGCTGTGACCATTGTGTTCTGGTCCTGATTGGTGAGGGACTCAGACCATTGTTCTGCGTCCTGATTGGCTGAGGGACTGTAGACCATTGTGTTCTGCGTCCTGATTGGCTGAGGGACTGTAGACCATTGTGTTCTGCGTCCTGATTGGCTGAGGGACTGTAGACCATTGTCCATCAGTCTCCTCCGTGTCTCCTGTACAGTACAGAATGTGTCAGACAAATTTACATAAATGTTGGATCGCAGTGTGACTCTGAAGTGCTGTATGTTTGCAAGTTTTCTCCCCGACAAAACCCACAATGTCGATGAAACGTTCTGCACCGACAAAGGCACCGACGAAGGTTTGAACTTTGTGTTTAAACGAGAGAGAAATGTGAGAAAATGTTAATGCCTGTGTGAGAAAAGTGTATAAAGTGTGTGGTGAGGGTTTTACAGACACAGAACATGTAGAACTACTTCACGGATTTCGCCCATTATGTTATTTTTAGAACCTAAACGAGGAACCTCTGCACCGCCGACCCTCAGACCAGAGGACGAACACTCCACCATCTCAGCGACTGCCTCTGGAGCGTTTCTGCCGACTGAAAAGATGTCAGATATTACTACGTCCCAGATTTTCACCTCTCTGAAACCTCTATTTCTGCAGATGTGCCGGTGATATTAGCATGATCTCATTCTGGAGCAGCTCGCCCTATAAAAGCCCGTCCAAACTAAGAGTATTATAACAGAACGACACCGTCACATGAGTTTCTGCTGCTATTTTCATCTGAAGTGTTAAATAGTGATTCTACGGCCACTGGGTTATATAGAGTGTTATACAATTCAAGTTTATTTACAGTATATATCACATTTAAAACATTTAAAACAACTTGAGCTGAACCAAAGTGCTTCACATAATGGCCAACAAAAAAGAAACTTAGAAATATCACGATAAAGAAGAACAGGGCTCAGTTTGATTCAGTGGAATTCAGTTTATTTATGTGAAGCCCAAAAGCTGAACGTGATTTAACCAACAGAAAGTTAGAAAATCAACAATGAAACAGAAACAGGCCAACAAATGAATCAGCAGAAAACAAGTAAATGTGTCCCAGAGCGCCCCCTGTCCTCCTCATCCTTCTTCTCAGCAACGAAAAACTCAGAAAACCCAGTGAGAAAAAGAGAAACCTCGAGGAGAACCACAGTGAAGGAGAGATCCACTAAACCAGGACTAAACCAGGTCTAAACCGGATTAAACCAGGACTAAACCAGGACTAAACGAGGACTAAACCAGGATTAAACCAGGACTAAACCAGGACTAAACCAGGACTAAATCGGGACTAAACCAGGACTAAACAGGGAATAAACCGAAACTAAACGCGGACTAAACGCGGACTAAACCGGGACTAAACCGGGACTAAACGCAGACTAAACCAGGACTAAACGGGGACTAAACCAGGACTAAACCAGGACTAAACCAGGACTAAACCGAGACTAAACGAGGACTAAACCAGGACTAAACTGAGACTAAACGAGGACTAAACCAGGACTAAAAGAGGACTAAACCAGGACTAAACCGAGACTAAACGAGGACTAAACCGGGACTAAACCAGGACTAAACCAGGACTAAACCGAGACTAAACCAGGACTAAACCAGGACTAAACCAGGACTAAACCGAGACTAAACGAGGACTAAACCGGGACTAAACCAGGACTAAACCAGGACTAAACCAGGATTAAACCAGGACTAAACCAGGACTAAACGGGGACTAAACCGGGACTAAACACGGACTAAACCAGGACTAAACCGAGACTAAACGAGGACTAAACCGGGACTAAACGAGGACTAAACCGGGACTAAACGAGGACTAAACCGGGACTAAACCAGGACTAAACCGGGACTAAACCGGGACTAAACCGGGACTAAACCGGGACTAAACCAGGACTAAACCAGGACTAAGCCAGGACTAAACCGGGACTAAACCATTTGCAGATGGAGTAGAGCTGCAGTATCTCACATAAGTAGGACACATATACTTCACGTGTTCGTTTAGCGTAGCATTAGCCGTGTAGCGTCCGTCAGGTCAAACTGTGATTTCTTTCTCTTCTGAAGGACTTTTGCCTAATTAAAATTACATTATACATCGCTATGGAAACTCATTTTTCATCTCTCAAAAACACGTGGCTAATGAAAAATAGCGAAGCACTATCAGTTTCAGCTCCATTTTTATTGGTGACATTTTGAGAACTTTTGCCCGTTAAAAAGATATAATCATTTATTTTGAATTGTTACTTGTTACTATGGCAACAATGGTAGATTTACATCACTTTAAAACCCATGGACCGGCCTGTTAGCACAATGCTAATCTGAAGCAGAGTTTTTCTTTTCTTTTTTTTTTTTTTAGCCAGTCTCAACAAAAAAGCAAAACAAAACTTAAGCTTTAGTAAAATATGTTGACAGTTAGTAGAAAATAAATCCTGTTTTTGTATTTTAGCAGCAGAACATATGTTTTTCTGTGTCGCCGTGCTGTTAGCGAGGAGCTGTAAAGGTGTTACTGTCAGCAAATCAAAAACCTGCCCACTGCCGCTTACACTGCCAGATCATTGTTCCAAATCACAGCTTTTTTGGATCTAATTAATCAGAGCCTGACAAGTTGATTATTTTGTACTTTGAAAATTAAAATCTTTTGTTTAATTCACTCACAATGGCAACATATGGTGGAGGAGTCGAACCCACAACCTTCTCACAGGCCACAGGAAAAACCCGTTTATTTGAGCAAAGTTTGTCTTTTTCCCTCAGTACCACAGACTCTTTATATAAATGGACATATCTAAGCTGCTAGCCGCCACGTTCCAAACAGGAAGTGATCATGAGCGCACTTCCTGCTCCATCGACTCGACTTCCTGCTGCTGTCAGACTCATTTTGGTCTTAAATGTTCGTATTAACCCTCAACATGATCCTGGGGTTTTTATTTCACTGTTGTGTCTGTAAATTAAGAAATGAACATTAATAACAGACAAATCAGGTCCTTCTTTCCCCGACGTCGCTCCTGCTAGAGTTAGCAACAGGTTTGATTGACAGATTGACTTTGGTTGCTATGGTACTCTAAACCAGGTCTAAACCAGGACTAAACCAGGACTAAGCAGACACCTCCAGGCCACATTACAGGTCTATATCACTGAGCAGTTCAAACACCTGTAGTTAAAAACATGGGGGATAGTTACGTTTAATGCCACAGTGCGGAACATTTCAGGTAAAACATCTATGGACAGAAACATTAGAGCAAAATGTGTCTGGCCCCAGTTACAGACGCAGATCCTGAGGTCAAAATGTGCCCACTGTGAACCGTCTGTGTCTGTTTATTAAGTGTTTTACTGCTACCAGGAAGTGTGTGTTAGCATGCTAGTTGTTGTTAGCATAACTCCAGGTCTCTGAAAGTTGTGAAAAGTGCTTAAAAACTCGTCAGATATACTGTAAAAGCAGCTTTTGGGGTCAAAATAAGTCTGCTGTGTACTGTCTGCATTTGTTTAGAAACAGTTTTGCTGCTGTTGTGTAACCAGGAAGTATGTGTTAGCATGCTAGTTGTGTTTTTTACCATTGCGGCAAACTCCGCTCTGGTCTCTGAAAGTTGTGTGCAAATTGTAAAAGCAGCTTTTCGGGTCAAAATAAGTCTGATGCGTGATGTCTGCATTTGTTTAGAAAGTGTTTTACTGCTATGAGGAAGTGTGTGTTAGCATGCTAGTTGTTGTCCGCTTTACTGTGACAGCAAACTCCACTCTGGTCTCTGAAAGCTGTGAAAATTGCTTAAAAACTCGTCAGATATATTGTAAAAGCAGCTTTTTTGGTCAAAATATGTACGCTGTGCACTGTCTGTATCTGTTTCGAAAGTGTTTTACTGCTACTAGGAAGTGTGTGTTAGCATGCTAGTTGTCGTTAGCTTTATCGTGACTGCAAAACTCCGCTCTGGTCTCTAAGAATGTTGTTAAAAGTACTTATAATCTCTTCAGATATACTGTAAAAGCTGTCTGCATACGTTTAGAAAGAATTTTACTACTGTTGTATAACCAGGAAGTACGTGTTAGCATGCTAGTTGTTGTGTTACCGTGGCAGCAAACTCCACTATGGTCACTATGGTCTCTGTAACAGCAGTTTTTTTTTTGTCAGTTAGGTGTTAGAAAGCACTGCTACTGCTAGCTAGTTGTTTTTAATATTACCTTATGACTGCAAAACTGCACTCTGATCTCTAAGAACGTTGTTAAAAGTGCTTATAAACTCATCCTGGTGAATATTTAGGATGCTCATAATGCTTAAGACGAGTGAGAAAAACTTTGGACGACTGTGAAACGTTTAAAATGTTTTTTCACCTTTTTAAAACAGTAAAAATCCCGTACAGGGCCTTTAAATTCCTCGTCTAAACCAGGTTGGCAGCAGACAGACGCGAACGAACAGGGTCAAAGCAGAGCAGAAATAGTAGCTCCAAAAGCACGACCATTATGCCATAAAAAATAGTTGTGGGGTGACTCAGCCTGAGCTCGTGGAAACACAGCTCTTTTGTCTCTGAATCAACTCCCCTGGTTTGGTCTCGGTCTTTGTATTATCTCCCGTCCGAGCGGAGCGGGCAGCAAACTCCATCGTTTTCAGGAGATTTTTTTCCCGTAACTTCCTGGAGCGGAGTCTGGGAACGTTTCCAGGTCGAAATGCCACATGGGCCTGAGTATTCCAGACGTTTGGAGTTTGTTTTTCGTTGGAAATGTTGGATTGTCGGTGGAGTGGTTCCTGCTCACACTGTGCAGAGCGTGTGCAGGGAACGCCGCTGGCTACGGCTAACGCTGAGTGTCTGTTTTATCAATTTGCTCTTGCAGAGTGGAAATGGAACACGTACGAGCTCACGGGTTCAAAGATTTAAGATTACGCAACCACTTTTCTACTGCGGTCTGATTTTAAAGGTCCCATATCACACAAAATGAACTCGCACGAGCTTTAAACCAGGATATAATGTTATAAACGCATCAAAAACAGACCTGAGTCGAGTTTGTTTCATTCACATGTTTGAGTCACACTTTATTATTCGTCTGTTACATCTACAAAGATCAAAACGCTCTGTTCCACCTTGTGATGTCATCAAGTGGTAGTTTTCAAGTGAACAGCTCCTTTTACCTTTCAGTCGAGATAAGTGGCAACTCCAGAGGCTGAAATGATCCAGATGATTCTAGTGAAGGTGGAGTTTAAAAACACAGTGGAGCACGTCCTGTATCACCACACGATGACATCACAAGGTGCCAGGACCAGGGATAAAAAGCTTAAAATGAACAAAACTATTTCAAAATAAGGTTAAATCCACACTGGGCCAAGACTTTACCGGGACTTTAGCCAGAACTAAACCAGGTCTAAACCTGGACTAAACCAGGACTAAACCAGGACTAAACCAAGACTAAGCCAGGTCTGAACCGGGACTAAACCAGGACTAAACCAGGTCTAAACCAGGACTAAGCCATGTCTGAACCAGGACTAAACCAGGACTAAACCAGGTCTAAACCAGGACTGAACCAGGACTAAGCCAGGACTAAACCAGGACTAAACCAGGACTAAACCAGGACTAAGCCAGGACTGAACCAGGACTAAACCAGGACTAAACCAGGACTAAACTAGGACTAAACCAAGTCTAAACCAGGTCTAAACCAGGACTAAACCAGGTCTAAACTAGGACTAAACCAGGACTAAACAAGGTCTAAACCAGGACTAAACCAGGTCTAAACTAGGACTAAACCAGGTCTAAACCAGGACTAAACCAGGTCTAAACTAGGACTAAACCAGGTCTAAACCAGGACTAAACCAGGACTAAACTAGGACTAAACCAGGACTGAACCAGGACTAAATCAGGTCTAAACCAGGTCTAAACCAGGACTAAACCAAGTCTAAACCAAGTCTAAACCAGGTCTAAACCAGGACTAAACCAGGTGTAAACTAGGACTAAACCAGGTCTAAACCAGGACTAAACCAGGACTAAACCAGGACTAAACCAGGACTAAACCAGGTCTAAACTAGGACTAATCATGGTCCAGACTAAACGTAAACTCCCAGCATGCCTCACTGTCGCTGAAGTGAGTCGTGTGCGTGTAAAGGTTCACGGCGGCGTTGAGGAGGAGGAGGAGGAGGAGGAGGAGGAGGAGGAGGAGGAGGAGGAGGAGGAGGAGGAGGAGGGAGGAGGAGGAGGAGGAGGAGGAGGAGGAAGGAGGAGGAGGAGGAGGAGGAGGAGGAGGAGGAGGAGAGGAGGAGGAGGAGTTCAGAGGAATGCAGGAGCCGCAGACCCTCCTCTGACCGTAAACTCTTCTGTTTGTACAAACCTGCGCCGCTCACTTCATCCTGTAACGTGTTTGTGTCTGAAACGCGATGAAGAAATAAACTTGAAACCAAAGATATAAACCCGAACTTCACGTGTGCAGAACTGGGTGATTTTAAAGCGTTTGCAGTCGTCCAGCATTCAGAACATCCTCACTACTCACCATGATGACTTTATAAGCAGAGATGGAAGAAGTACTCCATTTTGTTAAGTAAAAGTATTAAAAATGTACTTAAAGAGTAAATGTGGTTTTGGAGATTATTTAAAGTACAGATACCTAAAATGTTACTTAACTGCAGTATTTTACTACTTTTACTTCGTTATGTTCCACTTTTGTTTATAAGCGCGAACATTTAAGACCAAAATGACGAGTCTGACAGCAGCAGTTAGAGAGAGAGGGGACACAGGTTTTTTTTATAGAAAGTGAATTGGAGCCAGAGTCGATGGAGCAGGAAGTGCGCACATGATCACTTCCTGTTTGGAGCTAGCAGGTTAGCTATGTGCATTTATATAAACAGTGTGTGGTTCCACTTACTGTAAATGACTTCTTGTTGTTGGCTGTGTTCTCTTTTGGAGCTCGGGTTTCTACAGACGCCACGTTTTATTTGTAAGTGCTAGCATACGGTTCAGGGAGGCTACTTTTAGACTCATGTGACGACGGCGAGCTAACTGAGCTAACTGAGCTAACTGAGCTAACGACGCAGATCATGATTCTTAGACTGATTAGCTTAATTAGATCAGTCATCCAGAGCCAGGTCACAATGGAAATGTTCAGTCCTTTACAGAGAGGTGAGTCCATAACGTTCGATTTCTGTTTCAGTCTGAAACTTTCGGTTTTGAGTCGCAGCTGAGAAATAAACTTTGTGTTTATTTTTTATTTAAAGGAGCTGTACCTGATTTTACCGTCTTAAAAACATGAAAAAGAACTAGTTTGCATTGCCTCAGTACCATAGACCGTATATATATGTATGTATATGTATATAAATGGATGTTGCTAACCTGCTAGCTGCCACGTTCTAAACAGGAAGTGATCATGTCGCACTTCCTGCTCCATCGACTCTGGCTGCAGTTCACTTTCTATTGATAAATTGTGTCGCCTCTCTCTGTACCTGCTGCTGTCAGACTCGTCATTTTGATTTTAAATGTTCGTATTAACCCTCTACGTCATATGTGTCAAACTCAAGGCCCGGGGGCCAAATGTGGCCCGCCGCATCATTTTATGTGGCCCGTGAGAAGGTAAATTACAAGGCATAACTGTCATTTTAAAACAAGTTTATGCTGCTTTAATGTTTGCATCGACCATAAACTAATGAGTTTTCCAACAAGTGGAACAGAGAAATATTTGCAAATAATGGTCCCAAAATGTTTAATAAGAGGAAAATTGTCGGCGTGGAGGGCAGTTTCAAGAAAGGTGAAGGTGAAAACAAGTTTATGCAATCTACAAGTACAATCTACATCTGCATTTTGACACTAAACACAGAGCAAAAGTCCTGCAAGAAAAACAACTAATTGTCCAAAGATTAAAAGGCTGTAAAAGGCTGTGTCAGTTTATCAGGGGATGCACTATTTGCAACATGAATAAGTAAGTAAGTAAATAGTTATTAAAAAGTTTAAAAGTAGTTACATTTATTTACATTTAGTGACATTTATCCTGCCGTACAGTGACATCTGGCCCATGATGCGGCCATTTTGCTGATGTGGCCCTCAGTGAAAATGATGACGCCCCTGCGCTACATGATCCTGGGGTTTTATTTTACTATTTTGTTGTAAATCAACATATGAACATTAAAAACAGACAAATCGGGCAACCCAGCTTCCTAATTATTCCCCACGATGAGTTTATAAGTGTTTTGTACAACTTTCAGAGAACAGAGCGGAGTTTTGCTGTCACGGTAATGCTAACAGCAACTAGCAAGCTAACAGCGCACCAGACCTACTTCCTGGTTCGCACATGATTACAAAAACGTGCTCTAATTAAAGCATGCGCAGCTGTTTTTACAGTACAATTTAATTACATGAGAGTTGTCATGGCAACAGCAAAGATCATAGTCACAGTATCACAAAACAAAAAGAAAACTGCATTTTAATGAAAAGTTCACAACACATTTCTGACTCAGTGCGACCACGAGCGAGCTAACAGGAACATCCCCACACATCAGTCACCCGCGCTCCTCCCATCCACGCGCTCCTCCTCTCCCATCGTTCCTAATGACTCAAAATGGCCGCCGCCGTGCCGCAGTTTCCAGGACGGCCCAGTGCGAAGACCCCAGGGGCGGAGAAACTGGGCGACAGACGGGATCAGAGAGGATGATTTAAATGGAGCTCATTATCAGTGGACGCTGTGAGGGTCCCACAGCGGAGGAAGAGGAGGAAGAGGAGAAGAGGAGGAGAGAGGAGAAAAGAGGAGGACGAGGTGGACAGGAGGAGAGAAAGAAGAGAAGAAGAGGAAGAAAGAGAGGATCAGAGAGGAGTTAAATGGAGCTGATTATCAGTGGGGTCCCAGAGCGGAGGAAGAGGAGGAAGAGGAGTAGAGAAGAGGAGGAGGAGGGAAGAGGAGGAGGTGAAGGAGAGAAGAGGAGGAAGAGTAGAGAAGAGGAAGAGAGAGGAGAAAAGAGGAGGAAGGAAGAGAAGTGGAGGAGTAGCAAAGAGGAGGAAGGAAGAGGAAGGGGAGGAAGAAGAAGAGAGAAGAGGAGGAAGAGAGAAAAGGAGGAAAATGAAGAGGAGGAGGACGAGAAGGAGGTGGAGAAGGAGGAGGAGAGAAAAGGAGGAAGAGTAAAAGAGAAGAGGAGGAGGAAGAAGAAGAGGAGAGGAGGAGAAGCAGAGAAGAGGAGGAAGGAGAGGAGGATCGGCCTGGTTTGACTGTATTAGACTGGAGAAAGGGAGGATGGAGGGAGGTGAAAAGTGTCATTTTTAGGTAGAATCGTGGTTGTAGAAACAGGACTAGTCCCACTTTACTCTGTGTTTGAGGAAACAGCTTCAGAACATGACTTAAAGTGACAAGAGTCAGTCTGTGTGATACAGGAGCTTTAAAACACCTGCATTTACATATTTGTGCAGTATTAGTATTAGTTACAGTACATTTGTGCAGTATTAGCATTATTTACAGTACATTTGTGCAGTATTAGTATTAGTTACAGTACATTTGTGCAGTATTAGCATTATTTACAGTACATTTGTGCAGTATTAGCATTATTTACAGTACATTTGTGCAGTTTGTGCAGTATTAGCATTAGTTACAGTACATTTGTGCAGTATTAGTATCAGTTGCAGTGTTTTTGTGCAGTATTAGCATTAGTTATAGTACATTTGTGCAGTATTAGCATTAGTTACAGTACATTTGTGCAGTATTAGCATTTTACAGTACATTTGTGCAGTATTAGCATTAGTTGCAGTACATTTGTGCAGTATTAGCATTAGTTACAGTACATTTGTGCAGTATTAGCATTATTTACAGTACATTTGTGCAGTATTAGCATTAGTTACAGTACATTTGTGCAGTATTAGTATCAGTTGCAGTGTTTTGTGCAGTATTAGCATTAGTTATAGTACATTTGTGCAGTATTAGCATTAGTTACAGTACATTTGTGCAGTATTAGCATTATTTACAGTACATTTGTGCAGTATTAGCATTAGTTACAGTACATTTGTGCAGTATTAGCATTAGTTACAGTACATTTGTGCAGTATTAGCATTATTTACAGTGCATTTGTGCAGTATTAGCATTAGTTTATAGTACATTTGTGCAGTATTAGCATTAGTTACAGTACATTTGTGCAGTATTAGCATTAGTTACAGTACATTTGTGCAGTATTAGCATTAGTTAGCATTAGTACAGTACATTTGTGCAGTATTAGCATTAGTTACAGTACATTTGTGCAGTATTAGCATTAGTTACAGTACATTTGTGCAGTATTAGCATTAGTTATAGTACATTGTGCAGTATTAGCTGTAGTTATAGTACATTTGTGCAGTATTAGCATTAGTTACAGTACATTTGTGCAGTATTAGCATTAGTTACAGTACATTTGTGCAGTATTAGCATTAGTTACAGTACATTTGTGCAGTATTAGCATTAGTTACAGTACATTTGTGCAGTATTAGCATTAGTTACAGTACATTTGTGCAGTATTAGCTTTAGTTACAGTACATTTGTGCAGTATTAGTATTAGTTATAGTACATTTGTGCAGTATTAGCTGTAGTTATAGTACATTTGTGCAGTATTAGCATTAGTTGCAGTATTTTGTGCAGTATTAGTGTCAGTTGCAGTATTTTGTGCAGTATTAGTATCAGTTGCAGTGTTTTGTGCAGTATTAGTATCAGTTGCAGTATTCTGTGCAGTATTAGTATCAGTTGCAGTATTTGGTGCAGCCTGGGTGGGTTTTGTGCTCGTCTTGTGGTTCCCTTCCCCCCTGAGTCCTCCCACTCAACATATGTCGTCTCTGGTGCGGCTCTGGTCCAGTCCAGGCCTCATCGTTTACACGACTCCGTCACCCGACTGTAAACAGAGGCCCCGCTGTACGAGTGTGTGTGTGAGTGTGTGTGTGTGTGTGAGAGAGTGTGTGTGTGTGTATATATATATGTGTGTGTGTTGTACCTGTGCGTCTCAAACTGTGGTACCGTCCCATCGTGCTGAAGCTTGTTATGATACAAAAGAGATGTTTTTCAGTCCAGCTCGAGATTCAGGAGGTTTCATAAATACTTTGTCTGTGTTCACATAGGAGCCTAAATCTGGTCCTTATGTCGTTTCTGGAGCTTTAGATCAGTCCTGTTGAGCTTGTGTCTCTAAAGTTCTTATGTCTGACACCTGTGCATCATTATGTCATAATTTACACATTTTAAATCACAATATTCATCTAAAACGTCTCAATAAAAGAAGCAGCTGATGTTATATCCGACATGGGCTCTGGTTTAGTCCCGGTTTAGTCCTGGTTTAGTCCTGGTTTAGACCTGGTTTAGCCCTGGTTTAGTCCTGGTTTACTCCTGGTTTACTCCTGGTTTAGTCCTGGTTTAGACCTGGTTTAGACCTGGTTTACTCTGGTTTAGCCCCTGGTTTAGTCCTGGTTTGGTCCTGGTTTAGTCCTGGTTTAGACCTGGTTTAGACCTGGTTTAGAACTGGTTTAGTCCTGGTTTAGTCCTGGTTTAGACCTGGTTTAGTCCTGGTTTAGTCCTGGTTCCTGGTCCTGGTTTAGACCTGGTTTAGTCTGGTTTAGCCCTGGTTTAGTCCTGGTTTAGTCCTGGTTTTTAGTCCTGGGTTTAGTCCTGGTTTCGTCCTGGTTTAGTCCTGGTTTAGTCCTGGTTTAGACCTGGTTTAGTCCTGGTTTAGTCCTGGTTTAGTCCTGGTTTAGACCTGGTTTAGTCCTGGTTTAGCCCTGGTTTAGTCCTGGTTTAGTCCTGGTTTAGTCCTGGTTTCGTCCTGGTTTCGTCCTGGTTTCGTCCTGGTTTAGACCTGGTTTAGACCTGGTTTAGTCCTGGTTTAGTCCTGGTTTAGTCCTGGTTTAGTCCTGGTTTAGACCTGGTTTACACCTGGTTTAGCCTGGTTTAGCCCCTGGTTTAGACCTGGTTTGGTCCTGGTTTGGTCCTGGTTTGGTCCTGGTTTGGTCCTGGTTTAGTCCTGGTTTAGTCCTGGTTTGGTCCTGGTTTGGTCCTGGTTTGGTCCTGGTTTGGTCCTGGTTTGGTCCTGGTTTGGTCCTGGTTTAGTCCTGGTTTAGTCCTGGTTGGAGCTCACTTTAGTCCTGTTAGACATCGTTTGGTCACACGGTTCTCGGTTTGGTTCTTGTTCTTGTTTAGTCCTCACACACACACACACACACACACACACACACACACACACACACACACACACACACACACACACACACACACACACACACACACACACACACACACACACACACACTCAGCGTCTTTGCCTCTTCAAAGGTTCGTTTGATTTCCGTCTCTTCATGTCCCTCCACATGTCTCCAGGAGGGCGGGGCTAAAGAGATCAGGCACCAGTCTGAGCTTAACATCATAAACCACAGACGTAAAGGCTATTAGCCACTTAGCATTAGCCGCTCACACATTATCATCACATGGAATTGGTTCCGCCTCCCCTCGGCTTTGGCTGTGGATTTGAGGAGCAGGGTTAATACAGATTTATGTGAGAAGTACAGAAGTAAAAACGCTTAAGTATAAAGAATTAGACGTACAAATGTTATATATTTAATTATTACAGGAGCTTAAAGGCTTTACAGTAACCTCTGACGGAGCTCGTGGTTCTGAAGTGTGGAGCGCTTCATCGTTAAAGCGCACCTATGGAGCTTGTGTCTCTATGGTTCTCATCTCTGTGGATCCTTCTGTTGGAATTTACACATTTTACATCACAATATTTAAATAAAAGAAAATAAAAGTGGAGAAGAGACGAGAGAGGAGACGAGAGAGGAGACGAGAGAGGAGACGAGAGAGGAGACGAGAGAGGAGACGAGAGAGGAGACGAGAGAGGAGAGGAGAGAGGAGAGGAGAGGAGAGAGGAGACGAGAGAGGAGACGAGAGAGGAGAGAGGAGACGAGAGAGGAGACGGAGAGAGGAGAGGGGAGGGGGAGAGGGGAGGGGAGAGGAGAGAGGAGACGAGAGAGGAGACGAGAGAGGAGACGGGAGAGGAGAGAGGAGAGGGGAGGGGAGAGGGGAGAGGGGAGAGGAGAGAGAGAGGAGAGGAGAGAGGAGTCGAGAGAGGAGAGGAGAGGAGACGAGGAGAGGAGACGAGACGAGAGAGGAGACGAGAGAGGAGACGAGAGAGGAGACGACGAGAGAGGAGACGAGAGGAGAGGAGACAGGAGAGGAGGAGGGAGAGGAGAGAGAGAGGAGAGGAGAGGGGAGAGGAGAGAGGGAGAGGAGACGAGGAGGAGACGAGAGAGGAGACGAGAGAGGAGAGGGGACAGGAGAGAGGAGAGGAGAGAGAGAGAGAGAGGAGTCGAGAGAGGAGAGGGGAGAGGAGAGAGGAGAGGAGAGAGGAGTCGAGAGAGGAGGAGACGATAGAGGAGACGAGAACAAGTACTCTACTATCTGTAAAATATGATTGGCCATGAATGTCATTTAAAAACACAAAACAGAATTATGAAAATGTGAGTGATTATATTAAGAGTTTGCTTCATGCTAATCCCCACGTCCCACCACAGCTGCAGCGGCGCCCCCTGCAGGTGAAGTTCCCGCGTCATGAGCTGATCACACGGGGCTGTATGTCACACTCGCTCTGAGCAAAATGGAAACACTTCTTGGAATCTGAATGACTCTTTAGTCACATAAACATTCAGGGTCTGTGTGTCTGAGGCTTCAGTACAAACCCTGGGCCATACAGTGGGTCATATGTGGGCCACGTGTGGGTCATGTGTGGGCCATACAGTGGGTCACATTGAAAAACAAGGACTAAACCTCTGACAGATAAACATTTACACAGTTATATGAGAGTGTGAGTGACTCCGGGCTCATCATGGGTTTAAGTCTTTTACACGACGTCCGTGTCCCTCAGTCGAGTCGTCCAGGTCCAGAGGAAAACCCAAAGTCAAATCTGTCACTGGACAAAAACTCGTTTGGCTTCTTCAGTTCTGGTCAGACTCCTGCTGGACACTGACTTATATCTGTCTGAAGGAGGCGCTAACGACACTGAAACTGTAAACAGCTTTTGTCTCCAGTTTCAGCTTTTAATGGTCCTACTATTGTTCTCTTTGTTTCCTCATTCCTGTTTAAAGATGGGTTCTCTTTCCTCACAAAAGAGTCTTCTTTAACTCTCGTCTCAAACGTTTCTTTTCTCAGATCTGAACCTCAGTTTGTTCAGAGGAGAGTTTAGTGTTTGAGATGAACAGCAGACTGTGTCCTGAGCTGCTCTTGTGACGGTTTGGTTCATTTCACTGAGTCGACACGTCACTTTGTTTTTGTCTCGGGGTTTTGTCCTTTGACTTAATCAGTTTTTATCTTAAAGTGTTTGTTGGTTTGAAAAAGACCAGAATCTCAAACTGAGATTTTTGACTTTTCTCTCTCGGTTCAGATTCCCCGTGGTCCTGTTTTTTATACCTTCTTTTACACGATGAACATTCAGGATCTACAGAAGTTACACGTCCTCAGCGCCTCCTCTTTTCAGACTCACAAAACATGAACAAGACTGAAGTCGTAATGAACATGGGGTTTATTCAGGAAGATTTGAGCTTTGTAACTACTTTATTAAGAGGGGAGGAGTTAGAGTTAGGAGTTAGGAGTTAGAGTTAGGGGTTAGGAGCTAGAGTTAGAGTTAGGGCTAGGAGTCAGGAGTTAGGAGTCAGGAGTTAGGAGTCAGAGTTAGGAGTCAGAGTTAGGGGTTAGGAGTCAGGAGTTAGGACTTAGAATTAGGAGTTAGGAGTTAGGTGGTGTATTAAGTAGCTCCTCAGCCTGAATCATTCTTATTATAGATGTGTTTAATGCCACACTGTGGAACATTCCAGTAAAGCTCTGACCTCCACATGAGGCAGTTCGTGGTTAAACGTCTGATAAACATTTCCGAGTTTTTTCTGTCAGAATCAAACGTGTGGAGTTTTAACGAGAGCGTGACACACACAAGACACAACACACAAGACACACACACACACAACACACAACACACAACACACACACACACACACACACACACACACACACACACACACACACACACACACACACACAAGACACAACACACACACACACACACACACACATCACACACACACACATCCAACACACACACACAAGACACACACAAGACACAACACACACACACACGACACAACACACACAACACACACACACGACACAACACACACACACACACACACACACACACACACACACACACACACACTCATACACACTCACACACACACACACACACATACACACACACACACTCATACACACACTCATACACACACACACACTCACACACACACACACACACACACACACACACACACACACACACAACACACAAGACACACAACACACGCTTTGAACAACACAACCACAAGACCAACACACAGCTCTGTGTGAGGCCCTAAACCCTGCAGATTTAGGCTGATTCTTCTCTCAAACTGAAAAGACTCTGTTCCACCTTGTGATGTCATCATGTGGTAATACAGGAAGTGCTCCACTGTGTTTTTAAACTCCACCTTCACTAGAATCATCTGGATCATTTCAGCTTCTGGAATTGACATTCTCTACTCACCCTCCTCTTTCTACTCGTCCTTCTCCTCCTCCTCTACCTTTTACTCCTCATCCTCGTCTTCCTCCTCTTCCTCTACCTCTTCGTCATCTTCTGCCTCCTCTACCTCTTCCCCCTCCTTCTCATCTTCCTCCTCATCCTCATCTTCCTCCTCCCCCTCCTCTTCCGCCTCATCTTCTTCCTCTTCCCGCTCCTCTACATCTTCCACCTTCTCCTCCTCCTTCTCTACCTCATCCTCCTCTACCTTTTCCTTCTCCTCCTCCACCCTTTCCTCCTCATCCTCCTCTTCCACCTCTACCTCTTCCTCCTCGTCTTCCTCCTCCTCTTCTCTCCACTGAACTAAAGGCAAAAGGAGCTGTTAAAACAGTTGAAAACTACCACTTGATGACATCACAAGGTGGAACGTCACATTTTGATCTTTGTAGATGTTACAGACTAATAATAAAGTGTGACTCAAACATGTGAATGAAACAAACACGACTCAGGTCTGTTTTTGAGGAAACATCATTAGAGCATGACTTAAACCTCACAGACTCCATTTTGTTCACATCGTGGCTTTAACCTCGTCGTTTTGTCGTCCTCTCTGCTCTGACCACGTTTGATATTTAACGCTCCGTGTTCCGGCGTTGGGCGTGTTATTAGCGAGGCGCCGGGTTCGTGCTTTATTTATGAAGTCATGTTAAACAAACACGCTGGTTTTTCTGCTCGGGTTCCTCTGCCGTTCCTCTCGCCTCGTGAACAAAGCTCGTGGTCGTTTGAAGTCAACGCCAACGGCCCCTCGTTCGTTTAACCTGTGAGCCGACAGAAAAGGCTTTAAAGGGGCGGTGCAGGTGTGTGAGCCCACAGAAAAGACTTTAAAGGGGCGGTGCAGGTGTGTGAGCCCACAGAAAAGACTTTAAAGGGGCGGTGCAGGTGTGTGAGCCCACAGAAAAGACTTTAAAGGGGCGGTGCAGGTGTGTGAGCCCACAGAAAAGACTTTAAAGGGGGCGGTGCAAGGCGTGTGATCCGACAGAAAAGACTTTAAAGGGGCGGTGCAGGTGTGTGAGCCCACAGAAAAGACTTTAAAGGGGCGGTGCAGGTGTGTGATCCCACAGAAAAGACTTTAAAGGGGCGGTGTGCAGGTGTGTGAGCCCACAGAAAAGACTTTAAAGGGGCGGTGCAGGTGTGTGAGCCCACAGAAAAGACTTTAAAGGGGCGGTGCAGGTGTGTGAGCCCACAGAAAATACTTTAAAGGGGCGGTGCAGGCGTGTGAGCTGACAGAAAAGACTTTAAAGGGGCGGTGCAGGCGTGTGAGCTGACAGAAAAGACTTTAAAGGGGCGGTGCAGGAGTGTGAGCCCACAGAAAAGACTTTAAAGGGGCGGTGCCGGAGTTTCTCGTGTATTTGAGCCCGGTGTACAGCATAAGCAGCTCTGCAGGTCTAAATACATCTGCTGTTTGTTCTTGGATCTGAAAGTTGGCAAATCATTCACTCATTTTTATTTTTAAATTTATTTATTTCGAGCACATGTATGAAGCACACGTAGAGAACATTTCACAAATTTGTCTCGATAAGGAGTGGGAAGAAGAAAACGTGTTAAATCCCACCACTAACTTCCATTAGGACATGAATTAAACGCTTTGTTTAAGTTTCTTGTTCAGTTGCATAATGTTCTGCGTCCTGATTGGCTGAGGGACTGTAGACCATTGTGTTCTACTCGGGTACTACTACTACTACTACTACTACTACTACTACTACTACTACGGCCATGACTACTAACACTATATCTGTCCAGAGAATGTTATATGAGGAACTACAAGAATCAAACACTACATATTGCTACTTCTAATGCTGTACTACTGCTACTACTACTACTACTACTACTACTACTACTACTACTACTACTAATACTAACGACCATGACTACTCTCACTATATTCTTCCCAGTGGTGCAGAGAACACATTTTGTCTATACAGGTCCACCACTACTACTGCAAATACTACTCCCCATGCTACTTGTACTAGTACTATGATACTAGTACTGCAGCCCCGCCCACATGTACTTCAGACGTTTCCGTTTGTGTTCAGATCGTTTATGTAATGACGTGGTTCTATGTGTTGTACTGATGCCACACTCTGTAAATAGAGCATCCTCGGTGTTTCCCCGTGGACTCGTGCGTTACTACGGTTACAGGCCGGACTTAAGGTAAGGTCAAAGGTCAAAGGTCACTTCCTCTGAACAGAAGTAAACATCAAGAGTTCACATGAATTCAACATATTTAAGGTCTTATATTACACAAAACTGACTCTTGTGAGCGCTGAGTCATGTTATAATGTGGAGTTGTGTTTTGTTTCGTTCACACACGTTTGAGTAACACTTTAACCCGCTAACTGGAGGCACTGCTCTGTCTGAAGTTCTCTTAGACTTTAATCTGAGCTTTGTTTTAACACAATCTGGAGCTACAACAGGTGAGCTGATTTGTGCTGTTAAACAAGTCCCTCTCACATAGCATTACAGCCACAAGCTAGCATTAGCATTAGCATTAGCATTAGCCAACAGTTATTGGTCAAAATCAAACTCCTGAACCTAAACAGGACCATGAACGCTCTGATTCATCATATTTAAATCCATTTTGTATTTTTTCTGTGTGTTTGCTAATGTGCGCTTTGTGTCTCCATGGTAACCGCTGAACATTCCGCCATAGACATACATACAGAACACCCCCAGCGTGATATCACAGTTAAAATAGACTAGGTGGCGACAGTGGCTCAGTTGGTAGTGTTCGTCTGTTCGTCTACTGATTCAAAGGTTGGGGGTTCGAATCCTGCTCTCGAGATAAAACATCATGGCGGCGGTGCGATTCCAGCTCCTACAGATGAAAGCTGCTGTTGTGTCTTCAGGCAAGACACTTAACCCAGCTCACCCTCAGTGTCTGCGTACAGTTGTCTCTCACTATAACGCAGTTCACCTTTTGCAGTTTCAGTCACAAGCTAGCTAGCGTTAGCATTAGCATTATCATTAGCCAACAGTTTTCAGGACCATGAACGCTCCGGTTCATCATATTTAGATCCATTTTGTATTTTTTCTTGAGTTTTCAGACAATTTTAAAGTGTTTGCTAAAGTGCGCTTTGTGTCTCTATGGTAACCGCTGAACATTCCGCCATAGAGATACATGTAGTGCGATGTCACAATTAAAATAGACTATGTGGCGACTGTAGAGACGGTAGAGATGTGGAGACGGTAAAGTGTTCGCCCACTGATCCGAAGGTTAGTGGTTCAAATCCTTCGAACATATCTCTACATAAAACATCATAGTGGTGCGATTCCAGGTCTCACAGATGAACGCTGCCGTTGTGTCCTTGGGCAAGACACTGAACCACTTAACCCACCTTGCTCAGTGCTTTGAGCTATATAAAAATATGACAATTGACCATTTGCTAAAGTGCGCTTTGTGTCTCCATGGTAACCGCTGAACATGCCACCATAGACATACATGTAGTGTGATGTCACAATTAAAATAGACTGTAGAAATGTGGAGACAGTAACATCATGGCGAGTGTTTGCCCACTGATCCGAAGGTTGGTGGTTCGAACATCGTGGTGGCGTTGACAGATGGATCCTGCCGTTGTGTCCCTGGGCAAGACACTTAACCCACCTCTCCCTGTGTGATGGGCTCCTGGATATAAAGTGGAAAAGTGCTGTATAAAAATGTGACTGTTGACCATTTTGTTTAAGTGTGCATTGTGTCACCACGGTAACTGCTGAACATTCCTCCATAGACACACATGTAGAGCGCGTCACGTATCAATAGTTAAAGCGGGGCTGCGTTGAACTGCGGCGTTATCTCATCGGTCGTGACTCTCTCTGTCCCAGACGACGGCGGCATCGAAGTGTCTCCGTGTTTGGGAACGGCTCCAGCGGCAGAGCGCGGAGCCGTGTTTGAGCTAAACGGCGGCGCGGTGGAAATAGCGTCTGCTCTGGACATTAGCTGACCTCATGTATTAGCTTAATGGTAGCTCAAACAGACAGCTGCCCGGTCTCCGTGGAAACGTCCAGCCCTGTACGTTTACATAAGAACGACGTGTTTGAACAGGACGTGCTCATCTTCTCCCGTCATTTAGATTCCACGTGTTTGGTTTTTTTATCAGTGAGTTACTTCAAAGTTATATCGATGTAGTAGTAGTATGACAGTAGCAGTAGGTCTGTGAAGTATTGTTTTAGAGTTTTACACTTTTATGGAGCATTAATTGTCAGCACATAGCACAAAACAGCGGAAATGTTGATTTCTCTGATCTAGTAATAGTAAAAAGACTGTAATCGATTCACAGTGATGGGAAGAATGTTTTGAAAATGTATTTAGTTACAGAATACTGAATACTGGTATTTTTTTTTTAAGTATTCTGACATACTGTAGTGTGTTCTGAATACTGAGAGTACTTTCACATTCAGCTGCATTTAAATTATAGACGCTATAAGACGCTAAAAACAGTTTTATGTTTGCCTGTGTATATAAATGGACGTGTAACCCTAACCCTAACCTGCTAGCTACCGCGTTACAAACAGGAAGTGATCATGTGCTTCCAGTTCCATCGACTCTGGCTCAAATTCACTTTCTATTGAAAAACTGTGTCCCCTCTCTCTGTATCTGCTGCTGTCAGACTCGTCATTTTGGTCTTAAATGTTCATATTAACCCTCAACATGATCCTGGTTTAGACCTGGTTTAGTCCCGGTTTAGTCCTGGTTTAGACCTGGTTTAGTCCCAGTTTAGTCCTGGCTTAGACCTGGTTTAGACCCGGTTTAGTCCTGGTTTAGACCTGGTTTAGACCTGGTTTAGACCTGGTTTAGACCCGGTTTAGTCCTGGTTTAGACCTGGTTTAGTCCTGGTTTAGTCCCGGTTTAGACCCGGTTTAGACCCGGTTTAGACCCGATGTAGACCTGGTTTAGACTCAGTTTAGACCTGGTTTAGTCCTGGCTTAGACCCGGTTTAGATCTGTTTTAAAATGTTCGTATTAACCCTCTACATGATCCTGGGGTTTTTATTTCACGTCTGTGTCTGTAAATCAACATCTGAACATTAATAACAGACACATCAGGTCCTTCTTTCCCCGAGGTCGCTCCTGTTAGCGTTAGCAACAGGTTTGATTGACAGTGTTGCTAAGCGCCCGCTCTTTGCTAAACCGGTGGTGCGGTTGGGAAGGGGAGTTACCTTCAACAGCCTCACTCCTGATTGGCTCTTTGGTTGCTATGATACTCGCAGTTGGAATTACAAATATAAAACTCTGCTCCAGATTTGCCGTTATAACTGCTTTAGCCTCGATGAGCTTCATTTGACTGGATTCTCTCTCTGATTCTGTGCAGTTTGAAGCCTAAATGACCCGAGCATGAGTTTTGAACGTGTCCTGCGGTTTATTCAGAGACATTTTTATCTCGCGGCCCGTGCGGCGCTGATGTTTCAGATGTGCTGGTGAAAGAGAGCGGTGGAGACGTGTAAACGACGGCTTGGTTTGCTGCCAAAGTGGTGCCGTTAGCGTCTCAGAGCTGATAGCACCGCTGAACGCTCCGAGTCTGGGAACAGTCCAAGTCTGGAGCTGGAGAGGCGAGAAACGTCAGAGCTGAAACACGGGATGTGCACGACTCAGTGAGCGAGAACGCACCGGTGCAGCTCTGTGCAGGCTGACGGGACGAGAGAGCGAACACAAGTTATGGAAGATGGGTCTGTCGTCTTTGTTTAAAAACGCTGCACTTGTCTTAAAAACAGACAGAGCTGGTTCATTTTTAACAGTTTGCACTCACTTTATGCATCCAGAGCATCCTAATGACTCACTACGATGAGTTTATAAGCACTTTCCATAACTCTCAGAGACCAGAGTGAAGTTTTCCATCACGATAAAGCTAATAACAACTAGCATGCTACAACACACTTCCTGATTATTGGTCAGTAAAGCATACAGACATTACACAGCGCATAGAGGCACAATTAGCTCAAATCCATGGAGAAAATCAGATACAGGACCTTCTAAAACACATAAAAAGAGTAGAATTTTGCCGTTGTAGTAGTGCTAACAAAAACTAGCATGCTAACAGTGCACCTCTCGTATTTCCTGGTGTGCAGACTGTAAAAATGCTTTATAATTAGTCTTGGACTAGACGTATTTTGACCTCAAACTGTTTAAATAATGTCTGTAGTGTGGCAAGACCATAGACGGTATATGCTCCGTCAACTCTGGCTCCAATTCTCTTTCTATTGAAAAACTGTGGCTTCTCTCTCTGTACCTGCTGCTGTCAGACTTGTCATTTTGGTCTTAAATGTTCGTATTAACCCTCTACATGACCCTGGGGTTTTTATTTCATGTCTGTGTCTGTAAATCTTCTGTCCCCGAGGTCGATGTCACATTCTGCTCAGACACACGGGAGAAAATGGTGCACTGGCCCTTTAATGTTATAAGTGCATGTTAAACGTGGGGAGTTTAATCTGATCCATAGCGATGTGATTACCTCCATGTGTGAGGGACATTTGAATAATGACTCCAGACCCGGGGCAGGTGGTCACATGACACAGCTCGCTCTGCATCACGACGACCTTCTGAGAGTCGCTCCGTTCACTTAAACACAGACAGAATCTTTACTTTTACTGGACATTTTAGTGCAGATGATGGAGTTTTTTTGGTTGGGTGGGACAGGACCTGTGCTAAACATTTATCATAGTGTTCTAAACATTTATCATTTTTTACACTTTAAAGGCTGCTAAAGTTAAGAAGAAAAGTAGAAAAATACAAGAAGTAGCCTGAAACTTATGTCATCAAAATAAAGATTACATCAAAGGCTTTTTCTGACAAAATACTTGTTGTGCTAATGCTAACATTTATTAAAAGCATAAAATATAAAATAAACTTCCTATTGAAATTTAAATTCATTTAAGTACAGACTACACAATTATTTTTATCTGTAAAATACTTCAGTAGTGTGGTGTTGCTGTGACTTTTTTTCATTTTAGCGTGACTTGGCAAAAACATAGAGATAAAACTAGACAGGAAGTAGTGACGCTAACAAGAAGTAGTGATGCTAACAAGAAGTAGAGATGCTAACAAGAAGTAGTGATGCTAACAAGAAGTAGTGATGCTAACAAGAAGTAGAGATGCTAACAAGAAGTAGTGATGCTAACAAGAAGTAGAGATGCTAACAGGAAATACTGACGCTAACAGGAAGTAGGGATGTTAAAAGGAATAGTGTGACACTAACAGCAAGTAGGGACTCTGAGAGGAAGTAGTGACGCAAACAGGAAGCATGTGACCACTAACTGACAGGAAGTAGTGGCACTAACAGGAAGTAGTGATGTTAAAAAGAATAAGTGACGCTAACAGGAAGTAGTGCCGAAGTGAGGAATCGATTTGGAAAAGTTTTGGCCCGAGACGCCATTTTGTCAATCGATCCGCGTTTAGCCTCCAACAGTACACGCCCACTGTGACACGCCCACTGTGACACGCCCACTATGACACACCCCCTGTGACGTCCGCTCTCTCTTCGCTTTTCTTAATCGTTGATACTCTTTGGATCAGGCAGCGTCGCGTCGTCATTTTGGTCCAAATGTAAAAAAAACTCCTGCTGTAGTGCGACGTGCAGCTGTCCACAGGGGGCGCCACCACTTTGGACTGAATGTGATCGTGGGAAGACGGCGTTGACATGCGGATCACGCCGCCGGGTCGACACGTGATGAGACATTATGCATGAATGAGACGCCCTCCTCCCTCGTGTCACAGCCTCGTTCCCTCTCTGCATTTACATAAGTCAATTAGAAACAATTATGGAGAATAACGGCGCCATCATGAGGAGATAAAGGAGCAGGACGACACCGGAGCGAGGAGATCCAACAGCGACGCCATTTTGAGGCTCCAAAGTACAGATACGGGGCAGAAAGTTACTCGAGTACAAGTATCAAAATCAGGGAGAGAGAAAAGGAAAGAGAGAGAGAAAGAAGGGAGAGAAGGAGGAAGTAAAGAGCGGAAGAGAGTGAGAGAAAGGTGAAGAGAAAGATGAACAATGGGTAAGAAAAAGGGAAGGGGAGGAGAGAGCGAGGAGAACGAGAGATAGAGAAACAGAGACGAGGTAAGAAGAGAAAGAGTGAGAGGATGGTGAACGGTAGGTAAAAGAGAGAGGGAGAGAGTGAGGAGAGAGAGAAAGAGAGAATGAGAAAGAGGAGATAAGGAGGAGAGGAAGTGTTCTGTAGGTAGAGAGAGAGAGCTGAGCGATGGATGGGAGAGAGAGAGGAGATGGAGAGAAAGAATGAGAAAGAGGGGATAAGGAGGAGAGGAAGCTTTCTGTAGGAAGAGGGAGAGAGAGAGAGAAAGAAGGGAGAGAAGGAGGAGGATAAGAAAGATAGAGAAACAGAGAAGATAAGAAGGGGAAGAGAGTGAGAGAAAGGTGAAGAGAAAGCTGAATGGTGGGTTAGAGAGGGAGGGTAAAAAGAGAAGGAGAGGAGAGAAAGAGAGAATGAGAAAGAGGAGATAAAAGAGGAAGGAAGGAAGGAAGAAGAAGAAGAGGAAGCTCATTCTGTAGGAAGAGAGAGACTATAGAGAGGGCGAGAAAGGAGGAGAGAGAGGGCTGAGTGATGGGTAAAGAGAGAGAGGGGAAGAGAGAGGGGAGAGAGGAAGAGGAAGATGAGAGAGAGAGGTGAGGAGATAAGAGGAGAGGAAGCTCAGCTGTAGGTAGAGAGATAGAGACATGGGGGGAGGGAAGGATAGAGGGGAGGAGAGGGAGGGGGGGCGGAGACTCCTTAAAGATCCAGAGAGAGTAAGAGAACTTTACTAGGAGGAGAGGTAGCTTTGTATGGAGTGAGAGCAGGATGTCAGAGTACACGGCGGTGCAGTGGTGATAAGCTGCCATGTAACGGAGAGGAAAGAGAGGGGGAGGAGAGGGAGCGGTGAGGTCACAGGAGGTGAGGTAGTTCACATATTGTTGGAGCGATGGGTAAAAAGATAGAGACAAGACGAGGGAAGGGAAAGAGGGGAGGATAGAAGGGGCGGTGAACGTGAAGATCCTCCCACTTTATGACACTTCACTAGGTTGTACGGAGTACCTTTTCAAACTGTGTAACGGCACATGTCAGAGTACACGGTGGTGCAGTGTTTTTGCCATTTAACGGCGACGGTCCAGGGTTCAAAAGAGTGAGGTTTTGTGTAATGTAGGAGCTTTACACATAGGTTGGATTCTTTTGCAGTCGTGAGAAAACGACAGAACGGAGAGGATATTTTACGTTTGATTCAAAAAGTCCGTCGTGAACAAATGGCAGCGTTTGATTCAAAAAGTCTGTGTGACAAACAGAACAGCGCCGGAGCGGGATGGAGGAGACAGGTAGACGCTGTTATCTGGGTTACTCCGGCCTCACATCCTTCACTGCAGACGAATATTAATCAGGAGTTATTAATATCTGCTGCTCCTCTGTGTGTGGGCGTGTATTTATAGCGGCGTGGGGACTCGGAGCCGCGGGACCTGGCTTCCTTAAAGGGACGTGGTTTAAAGGGGAGGTGCAGGTTCAGAGCGGGTGAGGTGAGGGGTGAGGTGGAGGTTATGTAAGAACAGATGGCTCATGTTACGATGTTGAGAAAACACTTGTGCGTCAAGAAAAATTTCAAAATGGCCCCTGGATTTAACAGACGAGAACCGGCCCCGGCGACGATTAAAGCGACGAAACACGGACTGTAGCTTTAATCCACGTTTGAACGTTTCCTCCTCAAACACAGACCTGGAGCTGAGTTTTGTTTCATTCACACTTTATTATTAGACTGTAACTCTCTAAAACGCTCTGTTCCACCTTGTGATGTCATCAAGTGGTGATATAGGAACTGCTTGTCTAGCAAATGGTTTAGTCCTGGTTTAGTCCCAGTTCAGTCCCGGTTTTGTCCCGGTTTAGTCCTGGTTTAGTCCTGGTTCAGTCCTGGTTTAGTCCTGGTTTAGTCCTGGTTTAGTCCTGGTTTAGTCCTGGTTTAGACCTGCTTTAGTCCTGGTTCAGTCCTGGTTTAGTCCTGGTTTAGTCCTGGTTCAGTCCTGGTTCAGTCCCGGTTTAGTCCCGGTTTAGTCCCGGTTTAGTCCCGGTTTAGTCCTGGTTTAGACCTGGTTTAGACCTGTTTTAGTTCTGGTTTAGACCTGGTTTAGACCCGGTTTAGTCCTGGTTTAGTCCTGGTTTAGTCCTGGTTTAGTCCTGGTTCAGTCCCGGTTTAGTCCAGGTTTAGTCCTGGTTTAGTCCTGGTTTAGTCCTGGTTTAGTCCTGGTTTAGTCCTGGTTTTTGGTAGACCTGTTTTAGTCCTGGTTAGACCTGGTTTCCCGGTTTAGTCTGGTTTAGTTTAGTCCTGGTTTAGTCCTGGTCCAGTCCCGGTTTAGTCCCGGTTTAGAGTCCTGGTTTAGTCCTGGTTTAGTCCTGGTTTAGACCCGGTTTAGTCCTGGTTTAGTCCTGGTCCGTCGTCGTGGTGATGTGTGATTGACATCCAGCCGTTGCCGTGGGAACCGTCTCTTCTTTTCCTCCATGTTCCGCCTGTGTCTGTTTCACTTGTTGAGTTTTTTGGGGTTATGCTCTCGTCTGTCTGCTTCCACTTCCTGCTCACTCAGTCTATTTAGTCTCGTACGATTCCGGATGTTGTTGATTCTACGGGATTTTTCATAACTTAAAGTAAAAACATTTGATTTGAGGCGATTCACAGTTTGTTTAATATGAGAAAATAAAGATACATCAGTGTCGCTGTGGAGGCTGTGTGTTTCTCTACTTTTATGTGAGCACATTATTTATTCAAGTGTCGATCTGATCTGGAGCTATACAGGTTACAGAAATAATAAAAAATAAATAAATAAATAAATAAATAAATAAATAATAATAATAATAAATACACAATAATACAAAAAAATTAAAATAAAATGAACAATAATAGTAAACACATACACAATAAGGACAAAGAAAAGTATTTAACACTAGCCCCGCCTCTTCTCTCTGGTATTTAAACTAGCCCCGCCTCTTCTCTCTAGTATTTAACACTAGCCCCGCCTCTTCTCCCTGTATTTAACACTAGCCCCGCCTCTTCTCTCTGGTATTTAACACTAGCCCCGCCTCTTCTCTCTGGTATTTAACACTAGCCCCGCCTCTTCTCCCTGGTATTAACACTGTATTTTAACAAGCCCCGCCTCTTCTCCTCCCTGGTATTAACACTAGCCCCGCCTCTTCTCCCTGGTATTTAACACTAGCCCCGCCTCTTCTCCCTGGTATTTAACACTAGCCCCGCCTCTCTCTCTCCTGGTATTTACTAGCCCCGCCTCTTCTCTCTAGTATTTAACACTAGCCCCGCCTCTTCTCTCTAGTATTTAACACTAGCCCCGCCTCTTCTCCCTGGTATTTAACACTAGCCCCGCCTCTTCTCTCTCTAACACTAGCCCCCGCCTCTTCTCCCTGGTATTTAACACTAGCCCCGCCTCTTCTCTCTAGTATTTAACACTAGCCCCGCCTCTTCTCTCTAGTATTTAACACTAGCCCCGCCTCTTCTCCCTGGTATTTAACACTAGCCCCGCCTCTTCTCCCTGGTATTCAGTTTTTTTACTTTTATGTGAATCCCTTTCAGCTCAGGTTGTTTTAAACGAGCTGTAGAACTTGAATCAAACTAATCTTTCATATCTTTTCAGTTCTGTCGTGTTGTTGACACCGAAAACTGAACTTTCTAACATAAACTTTCAGATCCACAGTGTCGTTTAGTGATGTTTTAACGAGCACAGCTGTTTTTACTTCAATGCATTAGAAAAAAACACATTTAATCACCATATATCTGCAGGAAATCACTTCCCTGGGATCCAAAACTCACACTTTTCCAGAACTTTAGAAAGACGTGAGTGTGGGCGTGATTGACAGGTGGATTAGCCAATCAGGGACAGGCATTGTCTGTCGTATCAGAACAAATATGTCTCATTATGACGAAAAAGAAAAGGGGAAAAACATGTCACAAAGGGCTGAAAACAGCGGATTTCTGCAGAATCAAACTAAAACTCAAAATGATGAAGGACCAATGAGCTGCTTCGTTTCACCTGTGACACGGAAATAAACAAATCTGATTGGACGATGGTTTTTGAGCCTGGTTTTGAGGTGTGACGGAGCGAGGGGGAAGCAGACCGACCTCCCTGTGAGTGAAAGATTCGACAAGCATCAAAATATTTATACGCAGTGAGTAGGAAAGACGAACAGCCAATCAGAGCGCAGGATTTCTGCTCGGAGTAGTAATAATACAGAACGTCCCGACAGTGAGGAGAGCGAGTACAGAACACACACCTGCATTATTCATACGCTCACGTCCCAGAGCCGGCTCCTGCGGCGTCTGTATGTCAGGACGAACAGGACACGCCCCCTTCCTCCATCTACAAGTACTTCACTCTGCTCCGCTCCGTGTCACACTTTTAATGAATAAATACATACAGTATATATGTTTTTATAAGTGCTGATGCTCGTAAATGAATAAAAAACAGCTCAGACGAGATGATGGCGGCACATACTGTCACATGAGCTGTAAACGTCACATTTTTTATATTTATACGGCGCTTTCTGTTGCCTCAGAACACTTTACAACAAGCTCCCAGTGTTAGCCTTAGCAACATATTCGTTGATTGACAGCGTTGCTAAGCTAGCCTCGAGAGCTTCATGTTGAGATTTTTGAAGCGTTTTTGTGGGTGACGGTCACAGTCTCTGTCACGTCTTTATGGACCAAAGCCAAAGTTTTGTTGGTAAAAGTCGGTTTGAAGAGAGCGGACTTTGTGGCTTCTATCAGCTTCACGTCAGATTTATGGATTTGGATGGCCTCGCTGCAGTGCCTTTCCACAGATCTGACTATAACGTGGCTTGTTGATTTTATTTGAAACTCTGTGCACATGTTCAGGAGCTGGATGGACATGATCCTTTCCCGTTTTAGTCCTGGTTTAGACCTGGTTTAGTCCTGGTGTAGTCCCCGGTTTAGTCCGGTTTAGACCTGGTTAAGTCCCGGTTTAGTCCTGGTTTAGATCTGGTTTAGTCCTGGTTTAGTCCTGGTTTAGACTGGTTTAGTCCTGGTTTAGTCCTGGTTTAGAGTCCTGGTTTAGTCCTGGTTTAGTCCTGGTTTAGTCCTGTTTTTAGTCCTGTTTTAGTCCTGGTCCTGTTCAGTCCTGGTTTAGTCCTGGTTTAGTCCTGTTTTAGTCCTGGTTCAGCCCTGGTTTAGTCCTGGTTTAGTCCTGTTTTAGTCCTGGTTCAGTCCTTGTCTGGTTTAGTCCCGTTTTAGTCCCTGGTTTAGTCCTGTTTTAGTCCTGGTTTATCCTGGTTTAGACCTGGTTTAGTCCCGTTTCAGTCCTGGTTTAATCCTGTTTTTAGTCCTGGTTTAGACCTGTTTTAGTCCCCGTTTTAGTCCTGGTTTTAGTCCCGTTTCAGTCCTGCTTCAGTCCTGTTTTAGACCTGGTTTAGTCCCGTTTTAGTCCTGTTTTAGTCCAGTTTCAGTCCTGTTTCAGTCCTGTTTCAGTCCTGTTTTAGTCCAGTTTTCAGTCCTGTTTCAGTCCTGGTTTAGACCTGGTTTAGTCCAGTTTCAGTCCTGTTTCAGTGCTGTTTCAGACCTGTCTTTAGTCGTTTAAATCAGATGCCCTCCCTCGTCGCTCGTCGGTTTCAAACCTGCTGCGTTGTGGTTTTTCTCTGTGTGACTTTGAAAACGACACATCTGCTGGATAAAAACAGTGTTAGCTTCATGATGCTATTTATAATGACGAGGCTAATGGGGGTTAATTATGCTAAAAGGAGCCACTCGGCCTTTTGGGAAACAACATATTTTTCACTGAATTTCAACTAAATATTTCCTCCTGGAGCTTTCGACTGTTGAGGAACATGGTCTGGACTGTTTCCCTGATTTTTGGTTGTTCTTATACGTTTGTGTCCCCAAAACCACAACGAGACCTGTCGAAATTTGACACTGCTGAGCTCAGGTTCTTAGTGGATTTGCCTTTACACAGATCTGACCTGTAAACAGACCTGCTGGTGCAACTTGCTTGTTTCCATGGAGATAGTTAAGTTTAATGCCATACGAACCAGACAAAGGCAGAAGACCAGACAGTCCCTCAGTCCCATCGTTCACTTCTAAATTCCTGTATGTTTCTTCCTGCTTGTGCTCAGACGGGTTGGAAAAAGAATCAAAAATCATCATCATGGTATCGGTATCGAGTATCGAGTATCGAATCGATCCCATAGTATCGGACTGAGTTCAGACAGAGCGGCTCACCTCTGTGTCGTCTTTGGGCTGTGAGTGAGAATTATTGTCAGACGTTTAAAAATGACACCGAGAGGAAACGGATGTGCGGAGGAAAGAGAAGCAGCGGAGCAGGAGAGACGGAGAGAAATGGACAGAAGACGAGGGAAGGGTGGATGGATGGAGGGAGCGAGAGGTGGAGGGAGGAGGGGAAAATGAACTTGTTCTCCGTGCCACTGGAGGGAGTGACAGCTGTATGGATTAAAGCAGGAAAATGGAGACAAGAAAGATAGAAGAGGAGGAGGAGTGTGAAGTGATTGATGGAACAGAGACTGTTTATGTGAGCGGACGTAGCTTAGCCGCTAGCCAAACAGGAAGTGATCATGAGGGCACTTCCTGCTCCATCGACTCTGGCAATTCACTTTCTATTGAAAAACTGTGGCCCCTCTCTCCTGGTTTGGTCCTGGTTTAGTAAAGTCCTGATTTGAACTTGGTTTATTCTTGTCTTAGACGTGGTTACAGTCAGAGATCTCTCTGTAGTTTGATCATATTGATCTTTTCCTGTGGGGTCGGGGCCATTTGGGCCTGTGTCCGGGCCCTGGACCTGATTTAGGGTCCCTGGTTTAGTCCTGATTTAGTCCTGTTTTTTGTCCTGGTTTAGTAAAGTGTTTGAACTGAACCTACACGGTCCCAGTTTTAGTCTGAGCTTAGAGCTGAGTTAGTACAGTTTATCTCTCTGTACCTTTGAACATCTGTTCATTTATTCTAGTGGGGGCCCATGTGAGACACAACCACAACCACGGAGTCTCACACCCGGGTCTGGTCGTGACTGTGTTTTGTCGAACCACAAACAACCAAACACACCACACACACAAGTGTTTGAACACACAAAGACTCAACACAGAACCACACAAGTAGTTTGAGTCTCAGCTCAGAGTTTACTACAGTTTACAGAGTGATACCAAAAAACATCTGTATCTTCACATGTCTGCAGGAACTTTCCTGACGCAACCACAACCACAAAGACCCGGACTACACACACACCAGGTCTAAACCGACTACACCACACTAAACAGGACTAAACACACACACAACCACACACACAGGACACACCACCACAAACAACCACACACACACAAACACACAAGTAGTATAAGAACTAGAGACTCGTTTAAACAGGAATCGATACTGAAAAAGTCACATTAAACAGGACTAAAAAAGAACCTTAACTGAGGACTAAAACAGGAGTAAAGACAGGACTACAGATCTAAACCAGGACTAAACCAGGACTGAACCAGGACTGAACCAGGACTAAACCAGGACTAAACCAGGACTGAACCAGGACTAAACCAGGACTGAACCAGGTCTAAACCGGGTCTAAACCGGGACTGAACCAGGACTTAACCAGGACTGAACCGGGACTGAACCAGGACTAAACCAGGACTAAACCAGGTCTAAACCAGGACTAAACCAGGTCTAAACCAGGTCTAAACCAGGACTAAACCAGGTCTAAACCAGGTCTAAACCAGGTCTAAACCAGGACTTCCGAGTGCTTTGATTCTCATGATGGTATCGGGATTGGTATCAAGTATCGAGTCTTTTCGTTGTATCAGAATCGTTTAAACGTCTCTGGAGTAAAATCTTTTTTCTCTAAACTATTTTTTTGTTTTAAAGCAGAAACAACAGAAACTCTTCACTTCCTCGTTCACCTGAGGCTGTTTTCAAACATCATGAATTATTTAAGATATTTTAACAAACCAGTTTCATATTTTAAATGGACTAAAAGGTTTTCCACTTTCTAAACCGTTCTTCAGACAGTGTGACGTGTTCTGAGGTTTCGTGCTGTGGGTTTATCTCCGTCTCGTGATCTTTACTTCACATCGACGGAGAATCAGCCTGGAGAGTTCTCAGTGGGATCATTAATATGGTTTTTACGAGAACACTTCAGACGACATTAGAGCAGATGTTTATGACCATACTCCTCCGCCGTATCCTTCCCTGAACCGCCGCGTTTCCACAGTTTTTTGTACTTTTTAAAATATGAAATTAAACGTATTGTTCTGACAAAAGGGACGTGATAAACCAGGTTCTTACATGAGCTTTGAAAATAATCAAGTTTTTAGGCAGTTTAAGCATAAAGGTTTATTAAAAAAGTCGTAGCTAACCTGTTAGCCGCCGCGTCCAAACAGGAAGTGAGCACGGCTGCACTTCCGGGTCTATCGACTTTGGCTCCAATTCACTTTCTATTGGAAAAGTGTGGCCCCTCCAGGCCCAGTTTGGTACCTGTTTGGTGCAAAGTGTCGTTGGTTTGAGTCTTTTACACCTGGTTAACTTCAGATCGACAGAAAACTTTAGTGATTTATTATATTATATTTATAATATATATAATATTTATATAATATTTATTATATCTTCTCTCTGTGTCGTGGTCGGCTGAAAATGTGTTAATGCTCTTTATGAATTAACTTGAATTGAATTAGTTTGGGCCTAGTTTGGTACAGGTTTAGACCTGGTTTAGTCCTGGTTTAGTCCTGGTTTAGACCCATGTTAGCCCTGGTTTAGTCCTGATTTGGTGCTGGTTCAGTCCTGGTTTAGTCCTGGTTTAGTCCCAGTTTAGTTCTAGTTTAATCCTGGTTTAGAGCTGGTTTAGTCCTGGTTTAGTCCCGGTCCAGTCCTGGTTTAGTCCTGGTTCAGTCCTGGTTTAGTCCTGGTTCAGTCCTGGTTTAGTCCTGGTTTAGATCTGTTTTAGTCCCGGTTCAGTCCCGGTCCAGTCCTGGTCCTGTTACAGTCTGTAGATGTTCTCTGCTCGTCGTAAACCTCAGTCTCGTTCTGATCTTCACACTTTCACACATGAGAGTCCCGGTTTAGTTCTGGTTCAGTCCTGGTCCTGTTGCTCGTCGTAAACCTCAGTCTCGTTCTGATCTTCACACTTTCACACTTGAGACGAGGAGATGGAGATAAACTGATTAAAGCTCCTTGAACAATGTGGAGATGATGTAATCTACAGTGAGAGACGCCTCGAGCGCGACACGTTTCTGCGGCGCTTTTCCACCTTCAAGTCACTCAAAGCAAACACACATTCAGACACCAGGGGGCAGACACGGGCGACGAGGTGAAGTGTCCTGCCCAAGGACACGACAACAGTCTTCATCTGTGGGAGCTGGAATCACACCGACAACCTGTGGGTCAATGGGCAAACACTTAAGTCAGTGTAAAGACTTTAGCCTAAACTAAGTCCTGTAAATTGCACATTTTTACTGTTGTGTTACTGACAAAACATTATTATTTAAACTCAAAAGTAGTAAAAGTATATATTTAAGTATCTGTACTTTACTTTAGTACATTTTAAGGTGAATAATTTAGTTCCAACTGCAGTGGATGTTTTATTGCTACTGAAAAAGCCCATATAGCTAGTTAGCGCATTTAGCTTGACTACAGTATATTTAGCTAACTGTTTTTACCAGTGCTGGAAGGTAATGAAGTAAAAGTGGTAAAGTACTGTATGTAAGTAACCATTTGAGGTATCTGTACATTTTAAAGTTAATATTTTTTACTTTTTACTTGAGTACATGTGAGAGCAGTATCTGTACTTTCTACATTTTTGAACTGGACTGAAAAGAAAAGTATTTTTTTATGATTCTGTGAGACTGAAAAGGCTGAGAGTTTATTTTTAACACGTTTAATTTGAGCAAAACAAAAATATACAAATAAAACAGAGCTGCTAACATGCTTATGCTAACGCTGAGGTGATTAAACACCAAAAAAAAATACTACACATGCTAGCTGTACCTGAATATAGTTACACATAGTTAGCATTTTGAGTACTTTTTCTGTGTACTTACGTGTATTTATTGTACTTCCAAACACTGACAACGCACAGTTTCCGCACAGAGAGCAGAAAAAACCCTCAAAAATCAAACATAACCAGAACAGACCAGTGCTGCGCCTGAGTCCAGGTAAATGTCAGTTATACAGAGCTAATAAACGCCGTGTGTCGTTAGCATGCGCTCAGGCTATCACTCAGCCATCCATGTGATTATAAAGCGCGCAGCAGGTGGTCCTAGCGCCTCCATCGCTCTGCTAGCATGTACGCTAACTCTGATATTGGTGGGAGCTCACCCGTGAAGCTGCTAACATGTTTATGCTAATGCTGGGGTAATTAAACACAGAAATGCTACACGTGTTGTACTTTAAACTGTATTTGGTGAGAACAGAAACAGAGCAGTGCTTCCACTTTCTGCTGTGTGAAAAATGTAGCATGAACTAGGCTAATGTTAGCTTACAGCGCTATTTAGGCTACGTTCATGCTAAAATGTGCTATTGTAGTTTAAAGACGTTCTGATTTAAAGTGTTTTGTTTCGTTGTGGAGTTAAACAAGGTCATATGCTGTTGGTTTATGAGTTTATAAGAAAAAATACTCAGGTAAAAGTAAAAGTATCACATGAAAAATATACTTAAGTAAAAGTACCTGTAAAAAATGTACTTAAAGAGTAAAAAGTAAAAGTATTTCTCTCAGATTTTGAGTCTTAAAAAGCTTCAAATGTGGAGATTTTGATAAAGATTTAAGCTTAAGTTTCTCTCTGTTTTTATTTGTATGTTTTAGTTTAGTTTGTCTCAAATGTGAAGTAAAAGTTAAAATTATCAACTTTAAAATGCACTTAAGTAAAGTACAGATACTTCAAGTGTTTACTTCAGTACTGTACTTTACTTCTTTTACATCATTACCCTCCACACTGGTAAAAACAGTTAGCTAAATATACTGTAGTCAAGCTAAATGCGCTAACTAGCTAGCTTCTGCAGTTAGCATCGCAGTTTACTGGAGCAATAAAACATCCGCTGCATTTGGAACTTTTGCTAAACATGTTCCTCTAATTTGTGCAGTTTAAGGGCAGTAAAATACTTGTTTAAATGTCAGAAATAAGATGTTACTGCTCCGTTTAGTCTAGTTAAACGTGTTTTTGGTTAATACTCCACTTAGCCTGCGTAGTTACTAAAACGCCTGGTACTTGTAGCTTTTTGTTTAATTCTATTTTCTTGTAAATTGCTACAGGCTGGAGGGTGGATAATACAACTTTAACACCACGACTTCCACATATTCAGAAAACATTCAGTTATTTTCAGGTTCTGCAAAGAAAAACGCAAAAGGAAACCAGCGAAATGTGAAGTTTGTGTGAAGTTTTGTGTTCAGACAGATGTTAAACCTGCTCATTTTGCCTGCTACGTTTATTGAGTTGTGATGTATGGACGTCGCTAACCTGTTAGCCACAGCGTTCCAAACAGGAAATGAACATGTGCACGCTTCTGGCTCCAATTCACTTTCTACTGAAAAACTCTCTCTCTCTGTCTCTGCTGCTTCAGACTCATTTTGGTCTTAAATGTTCGTATTAACCCTCGACATGATCCTGAGGTTTAGTCCTAGATTAGTCCTGGTTTAGTCCTGGTTTAGTCCTTGTTTAGTCCTGGTTAAGTCCTGGTTTAGTCCTAATTTAGATCTGGTTTAGTCCTGGTTTGGTCTAGGTTTAGTCTTAATTTAGTCCTGGTTTAGTCCTGGTTTGGTCTAGGTTTAGTCCTAATTTAGTCCTGGTTTAGTCCTGGTTTAGTCTTAATTTTGTCCTGGTTTAGTCCTAGATTAGTCCTGGTTTAGTCCTGGTTTAGTCCTTGTTTAGTCCTGGTTAAGTCCTGGTTTAGTCCTAATTTAGATCTGGTTTAGTCCTGTTTGGTCTAGGTTTAGTCCTAGTTCAGACCTGGTTTAGTCCTGGTTTAGTCCTGGTTTAGTCCAGGTTTAGTCCTGGTTTTTATTTCACTTTTGTGTCTTTAAGTATAGACATGAACATTAATAACAGATAAATGTTGTTCTCAGTTTCTGTGTCGTACTGATTCTTCTTCGTCTCTGTGTCGTTGATTTTTTCATTGATCAGTATCGATTTCCTCTTGATCCATTGACTCTGTTGTCGCTGTCGACCTGGAAACGACTTAATCGATACATTTCATACAGTTATATCGTCATGAATCACGTCACTTTTACTGTTTCCTGTCGTCGTTTATGACGTTTGGTGATAGTGGTTCAAATCCTGCTCCTGTTGTGTCCTTGGGCAAGACACTTCACCCCCCTCTGTGCTTTATACAAATGTGACAGAACAGCTTTGTATGAATAAAACTTCAAATATCGTGAGATTTCAGACCAGTTACGACCTGGAAATAGACTTATCGTTTTTTTTTTTATGTTTTTGTTGCTCAAATTATGAACATGTTAAAAATAAGTACATTTTAAAGTTGAGAGTTTAAGTACCACAAATGTTTACTTAAGTACAGTGTTTTACTACTTTTATTTCACTGGCTACTGGTAAAAACAGTTAGCTAAATATAGTCAAGCTAAATGCGCTAACTAGCTAGCTTCTACAGTTAGCATCAGTTTCGAGACTTTTTCAGGAGCAGTAAAACATAAATAGTTAATAGTTTTTTTACATCACTGTTTTTGTCCAATCAGGAATGAATCGAATGAACCGATATTTGGAAGCCGATATCGATCCGGCTCATTTTGCATTTGGCTAATCTGTCGTAGGAGCATGAATGAAACGTAGCTCTTATGCTAACGCCGCCGTACTTTCGTTATTCTTCTTCTGATGCTTATTTCTTCCTTTTCTTCCTCGTTTCCGCAGGCTCCGACTACTCTCCGCCCCCGCCCCTGCAGCGAGCTCCTCCCACTGGGCTGACCAACGAGCACAGCGGCGGCGGGGACCATGGCGGAGGAGGGGTCAACCACGGGGGTCTCGGGGGCGTGGTCGGGCTAGCTCCGGAGCACATCCCGACGCCCGGAGCCGCTCTGAGCTGGCAGGCGGCCATAGATGCGGCGCGGCAGGCCAAGATGATGGGCAACGCGGCGTCCGGCGGAGGGGCGGGGCTCGGCGCGGGAGGGGGCGGTCCCATCTCCACGGCGAGCTCCACGCAAAGGAAGAGACAGCACTACGCCGCCAAGCCCAAGAAACAGACCACGACCACAGCCACGCGACCGCCGCGAGCGTTACTCTGTCTCACGCTGAAGAACCCCATACGACGAGCCTGCATCAGCATCGTAGAGTGGAAGTATCCTTTGACCTCTGACCTTTGACCTCTGACCTTTGACCTCTGACCTTTAACCTTTTAATCAGCCTGGCAGCCAGACTGGGGCTGTCTGTGTGAGTCTGAAACATGACGCAGGGAGGGCATCTGACACAAACAGGGACGACAGAATGTACAGATTTAAGAGAGAGAAGAGAGAAGGAGAGAAGAGAGGGAGCAGGGAGAAAAGAGAGGGAGCAGGGAGAAGGAGAGAGAGAAGAGAGGGAGCAGGGAGAAGGAGAGAAGAGAGGGAAGAGAGGGAGCAGGGAGAGAAGAGAGGGAGGGAGCAGGAGAGAAGAGAGGGAGAGAAGAGAGGGAGAGAGAGAGAGAGTGTGAGCAGGGAGAGGAGAGAGAGAGGGAGCAGGGAGAAGGAGAGAAGAGAGGGAGAGAGGGAGAAGGAGAGAAGAGAGGGAGCAGGGAGAAGGAGAGAGAGAAGAGAGGGAGAAGGAGAGAAGAGAGGGAGCAGGGAGAAGGAGAGAAGAGAGGGAGCAGGGAGAGAGAGAGAGAGAGGGAGAGGAGAGAAGAGAGAGGAGAGAGAGAGAAGAGAGAGGAGAGAGGGGAAGAGAAGAGAGAGAGAGAGGGAGCAGAGGGAGAGAGAGAGGGCGGAGAAGATAGACAGAGGGAGGGAGGATTATCAGTTTTTCTGCAGAGACCTCGTCGCGGGAGGGCATCTGACACAGTTTAAACTCTGGTGCTTCTGAACCTTCTCTTCTTTCTGATCCATTCGTTTGTTTAAATTCTGATTTCGATCGTGATTAATCGACGTCTGAATCTGCGAAAAACAAACCCCCCGTGTTTCGTTTTCACTCATCCCTCGTTCCCGGCTCAATCCCTTCTTTCAAAATGTGATGAAAAGTGACGTTTTACTCGTCTTTTACACCTCTCCCCTGAACATTTATCTGCCGTAACTCTTTTCTAACTGTCTAATCCTCCTTCCCCCCGGTCCCACTCGTCCCTCGCTCCCTCGCTCCTTTCACTCGTCTGTCAAATGTCTTTATTCCCGCTGTTCCTCTGCCTGCTCTTTTCATTCAATCCCTCTTTCCCTCCTGAGTTTTTCTCCCCATTTTCCTAAGCTGCTCAACATAATGACTTGGCTTCACCTCAGGGCGATGGAGAGAGAGAAGAGAGGAGAAAAGAGAGGGAGGGAGGGAGGGAAGAGAGAAGAGAGAGAGGAGAAAGAGAGGGAGAGAGGGAGGGAGAGAAGAGCTGCTCAACATAATGACTTGGCTTCACCTCAGGGCGATGGAGAGAGAGAAGAAAGAGAAAAGAGAGGGAGAGAGGGAAGAGGAAGAGAGGGAGAGAGGAGAGAAAAAGAGAGGGAGAGAGGAGGGAGAGAAGAGCTGCTCAACATAATGACTTGGCTTCACCTCAGGGCGATGGAGAGAGAGAAGAGAGAGAGAAAAGAGAGGAGAGAGAGAGAGAGGAGGAGAGAGGGAGAAGAGAGGAGGAGAAGAGAGAGAGAGAGAGGGGAGAGAAGAGAGGGAGAGAAGAGAGAAGAAAGAGAGAAAGAGAGAAAGAGAGGGAAGGAGAGGGAGAAGACAGAGAGGGAGAGAGAGAGGGAAGAAAGGGAGAGAGAGGGAAGAGGGAGAATAGAGAGAGAGGGGGGAAAAGAGGGAGGAAGAGGGAGAGAGAGAGAGAAAGAGGGGGGGAAGAAGATGGGGGAGAGAGAGGGAGGGGGCAAAGGCAGAGAGATGGAGAGAAAGGAGAGAGATAGGGATGAGAGAGAGGGTGGGAGAGGTAGGGGGAGGAGAGAGAGAGAGTGAGGGAGAGAGAGAGGGAAGAGGAGAGAGAGAGAGACACTGAGGGAGGAGATAAGAGAGAAAGAGGGGAGGGGGAGGACAGGAGAACAAGGGAGCAGGGGGTGGGGGTTAGCTAGAGATACAGAGAGGAGGGAGGAGAGATAGAGAGGGAGAGAGGAATGAAGAGAGCAAGAGACATAAGGGGGCAGAGAGGGAGGGAAAGAGGGAGAGAGGTGGGTAGAAAGAGAAGAGAGAGAGGGAGAGAGGCGATACTGATGTTCGATTCTTTCCGAGTCCTGAGCCGAGATTCGTTCTGTTTTTTTGTCGTCTGTCAGTTTGTCATTTTGCTATAAATAGTGCCATAGACCACAGTGCAGCGCTCGGGGACCCCGCTCACATCAGGATCCCCCTTTTTCCCTCCGACTCTGTAAACCCCAAACCTCATCCTCCGTCGCCATGACAACAGCAGCTCCTCTCAGCGGGTCTGCGGAGCGAGGAGCGAGTCCCACATGACGACGGCACGAGGAGCAGGAACACGTCCGAACGAGAGCCGCGAGATCGATACTTTTGAGAGAATCACGTCTGAACGAGAGCCGCGAGATCGATACTTTTGAGAGAATCACGTCTGAACGAGAGCCGCGAGATCGATACTTTTGAGAGAATCACGTCCGAACGAGAGCCGCGAGATCGATACTTTTGAGAGAATCACGTATGAACGAGAGCCACGAGATCGATACTTTTGAGAGAATCACGTCTGAACGAGAGCCGCGAGATCGATACTTTTGAGAGAATCACGTCCGAACGAGAGCCGCGAGATCGATACTTTTGAGAGAATCACGTATGAACGAGAGCCGCGAGATCGATACTTTTGAGAGAATCACGTCTGAACGAGAGCCGCGAGATCGATACGATTTTTTGAGAGAACGTATGAACGAGAGCCGCGAGATCGATACTTTTGAGAGAATCACGTCCAAACGAGAGCCGCGAGATCAATACTTTTGAGATATATCAGCTGTGTTGTGATATATCGATACTGTTGCAATATATCGGGTGTATTGCGATATTTATACCTTTGCGATATATCGAGTGTGTCGCGATACTGATACTGTTACGAGAGATATATCGACTTTTGTGTGTCACGATACTGATACTGTTATCGATACTATTGAGAGTGTGTCGCGATACTGATACTGTTACGATATATCGAGTGTGTCACGATACTGATACTGTTACGATATATTGAGTGTGTCGCGATACTGATACTGTTACGATATATCGAGTGTGTCGCGATACTGTTACGATATATTGAGAGTGTCGCGATACTGTGTCGAGTGTGTTCCGATATATCGATACCGTTGCGATACACTGGTTTAACATTAGGCTCACTGAAAATTCTCCGAGGTGTGACGTCTCTCTGTTCATACTTTGCGGTGACATCATGCTAGGGGTGTTTTACATGTGTGTCTATGGTGGAATGTTCTGCAGTTGCCACAAAGCGCACATTAGCAAACACTGTCAAAAAGTTTTAAAAACTGGATTTAAATATGACGAATCTGAGTGTTCATGGTCCTGTTTAGGTTCAGGAGTTTGATTTTACACAAAAAACTGTAGGCTAATGCTAATGCTAATGCTAATGCTAGCTTGTGACTGTGATGTTATGTGAGAGGGACGTGTTTTAACAGCACAAATCACCTGTTGTAGCTCCAGATGAGTCCGCTCGTCCTGGTCAGATTGTGCTAAAATAAAGCGCAGATTAAATTCAAACAGTATTTCAGACAGAGCAGTGCCTCCAGTTAGCATCACACCCCCAGAGAATGTTCACGACATCAGCTGCAAAGTATCAGTTGGTTCTAGTTGGAGTTACTGTGATTTCAGAGATGAGTTTTATCCGCATCAGTCCAATATAAAAGTGCAGACTCTGATATTCTTCTTTCTTTCTTCCTCGTTTTCTCGTCGTTTAAAACCCGTAGATTTAGTTTTTTTGGTGCACAAACACGGCCTTATCACCTCCGACTTAATTACAGCGTTTAAGTGTCGCCGGCTCTTTGCAAGGTCAGTGTTAGAGACACGGAGAGAGCTGCGAAAAGAGAAGAAGAGAAGAAGAGAGAGGAAGAGGAAGAGCAATAGTGAAAAAAAACAGGATCATGTAGAGTTAATACGAACATTTAAGAGCAAAATGACGAGAGTAAAGGCGGCAGCAGGTCCCCCGTTTATCTCAGGGTCACGTTCTAAAAATAACCCACAACAAGTAAAATCTGTGAAGTATCAGCTTTATTTTTACATTATTCTCTCTGTTTCTCGTCTGTAAAACCCCTCACCACACACTTTATACACTTTTCTCACACAGGCATTAACATTTTCTCGCGTTACCTTCAACAGCCTCGCTCCTGATTGGCTCTTTGGTTGCTATGATACTCGTTGTCAGAATTACAAATAAGAAACTCTGCTCCAGATTAGCCGCTATAACTGCTAGCCTCGATGAGCTTCATTTATGGAGCTCACACTCACGTAAACTGGTCTACGTGGTCACGATACTCTAAAAATATTCTGGAAAGGTTAAATTCTGTCCTGAAAATGTGACTTTTTCAGTTTCAATACCTGGTCAGATGAGTATTTAGCTTCGATGCTAGTTTTAGGATGGATTCGTGTCATATTTCCGCTAACACCACGCTAACACTACGCTAACATCACGCTAACACCTATCAAAACAGGCCTAACCCTCACAGAACAATCCTTCAGCCTCGTATTTGTTTTTCTTCCTCATAAATCGTTTAATTCCGTTTCGGGCTAATGGTTTGTTTGTGTTTGTTTTAGTATTTGACCCTTTCGCTGCAATAGCCATCGGGGAACGAAGTACATCATCGTTTTAATCGCTCACCCGTTGAGATCGAGGGCTGACTCATTTGGAGATCCTAACCTACAATTTACCCAAAAGCCCGAGCGGCGCGTGTGAGTTTTGTGTTTGTGCTTCGAGGAGCTGAAGTCTGATCACACAGAGACACTTTTCTGCACAACACCAGGCCTGACCCGGGGTTGTGTTAAAGTGTGGACCCCGGACTGATCGGTGAGCTCATGTGATCCAGCTAAAACCCAGATGTTTAGCTAACAGCGCCGAGGCTAATCGCAGCGGAATTTGAAAGAGTGAAATTAGCAAATGTGTCAGATGCCCTCCCTGTGGCTCCATGAGGTCTGCATAAAAAACAGCTCACCCTCTCTCTCCCCATCTCTCTCTCCTCTCCCCCTTTCTCTTCTCTCTCTCTCCTTCTCTCTACCCCCCCCCTCTCTCTCTCTCTCTCTCTCTACCCCCTCTCCCTCTCTTTTTTTTCTTCTCCTTCCCTCTCTCTCTCTCTCCTCCTCTCTCCCACCCCATCTCCGTCCCTCTCTCTTCCTCCTTGCTCCCTCTCTTCTCTCTCTCCCTGCCTCTCCTCTCTCTCTCTCTCTCTCTCTGTCTCTCTCTTCCCACTCTCTCCTTCCCTCCCTCCCTCTCTCTCTCCCTGCTCCCTCTCTCTCTCTCTCTGTCTCCCTACCTCTCTCTCTCTCCTTCCTCCCTCTTTTCTCTCTGTCTCTCTCCCTCTCTGCTCTCTCTCTCTCTCTCTGCTCCCTCTCTCTCTCTCTCTCTCTCCCTCCTGTCTCTCTCTCTCCTTCCCTCCCTCTCTCCTTCCCTGCTCCCTCTCTCTCTTCTCTCTCTCTCTGTCTCTGCTCCCTCTCTTCTCTCTCCCTCTCCTCTCCCTCTCTCTCTGTCTCTCTTCTTTCTCTCTCCCCTTCCTTCTCCCTGCTCCCTCTCTTCTCTCTCTTAAATCTGTACAAACACATTCTGAACTCCCTGTGTGTCAGATGCCCTCCCTCTCTCCCTCCCTCCCTCCCTCCCTCCCTCTCTCTCTTCAGTCTCAGTTTTATTCTCCAGTTTTTTTGGAGACAGAAACAAAATGGCTGCCAAATGCTTCATTACGTAACATTATTTGTTGGTTTTGAGTGAACCTGTCGGTAGAATCTCTGGATTTGTTTCATTTCAAATCCTGAGCCAGATCAGATCTTCTGAGCTTCTGTTTCGTGGATTTTTGGACGTTGTCGTGTCTAAACAGACGAGGGTTTGTTCTTGACCAGGTTTGGCAGATCTTCATAATCCTGGACACGGTTTACCTCCAAACTCACGGCTCTTTTCAACTTTAATAACCAGGACGGCAAAGATTTATGGAAAAAATATTAAAAGTAGACTCGAAACTCGCCAAAAAAGAACTTTTATAACAACAGCAGCGACATTATTCAATCCAACTGTCGTAAAAGTAGAAAATATATTTCATTTCCATCATTATCTGAAGTTTGTCAGTTCAAGTCCTGCTCCCAACAGGCCTCAGAACAAAAGTGTCCCTCCTCTGTGTCCTGCAGCGTCACAGCAGCCTCCAGGGGGCGCCAGGTGAGCTCTGGACACAGGAAACACTTCTCTGCCCTTTTCTTCTGTTGGCTCTTTTGTTTCGGTCGGTTTCCTCTGGACGTCTTCTGTCATATTTGGTGTAAAAAACCTGTTACGTTGTTGGATGACGTCTGTAGCAGAGCGGAGCTAGCTGGTTAGCATAGCGTCATGAGGGTCGCCATGGAAACAGGAAAAACAAACAGCTCAAATCACACAATCCCATAATCCTTCACTTCTGTCAAAATCTGCAAATATTAAGTTAAAAATGTTACATCGAAAAGTTTAAAGTTTAAAAAGTGCTCAGTGTGTCAGCGAGTCAGCCACAAGAGAAAAACTGCTCAGTGTGTCAGCGAGTCAGCCACAAGAGCAGACAGTCATGTGCTTTATTATAATTGGTGACTGTGTAGCGACGTTTTTCCATCGCACAAACTTCAGGAGAAATCAAATCCTCCCAAAAAACTGATCAAGCTCAAGTTCTGCCTCCCACTCGTCTCCATGGTTACGCCTCCATGGTTACGCCTCCATGGTTACGCCTCCATGGTTACGTCTCCATGGTTACGTCTCCATGGTTACGCCTCCATGGTTACGCCTCCATGGTTACGCCTCCATGGTTATGCCTCCATGGTTACGTCTCCATGGTTACGCCTCCATGGTTACGCTTCGATCTGTAGGTTGCCGGTTCAAATCCCGCTCTGGATGTGGCTGTGAGTGTGACTGCCGACGATTAACTGGAATTATTTGGACTTTACAAAGTCTAAAATAAAATACGCAAAAAAAACAGGATGAGAGGTTCAGACTTTTCTCTGGTCGTGTTTGTGTTAATTTAAATATAAATATGTCTCTGTGTCAGATGCCCTCCCCATGTGTCCATGAGCTCTTATGCCTCCTCCCCCTCCTCCTCTTCCTCCTCCTCTGCTTCCTCCTCCTCTTTCTACTTCTCCTCCTCCTCTATCTTCTCTTCATCTTCTTCCTCCATCTTCTCCTCATCCTCATCAACCTCCTCCTTCTTCTCATCCATTTTCTTCTCCTTCTCATCATCTTCATCCTCCTCCATCTTCTCCTCATATTCCTCCTCCTCTTTCATCTTCTCCTCCATTTTTTCCTCCTCCTTCTCATCATCTTCCTCCTCCTATTTCTTCTTCTCATCCTTATGCCCTCCCGGTGTGTCAGATCGTGTCAGATGCCCCTCCCGTGTGTCAGATGCCCTCCCCGTGTGTCAGATCATGTCAGATGCCCTCCCGGGGTGTCAGGTTGTGTCAGATGCCCTCCCGGTGTCTCAGATCGTGTCAGATGCCCTCCCGGGGTGTCAGGTTGTGTCAGATGCCCTCCCGGTGTCTCAGATCGTGTCAGATGCCCTCCCGGGGGTGTGTGTCAGGTTGTGTCAGATGCCCTCCCGGTGTCTCAGATCATGTCAGATGCCCTCCCGGTGTGTCAGATCCAGATGCCCTCCCGGGGTGAGTCAGAGGACTAAACGTTCCGGGTCAGATCTAAACGAGCTCAGAGTCAAACTGCAGCAGGTTATTTAGTCGGTCACTAAGAAACAGCCACGAAGAAACAGAAAGGAATGAAGTCGTCTGATACGAACCAGACCTCCGTCATTTCTGCACATTCCTCCCTCTCTCTCTTTTCTCTTTCCTCTCGCCATTTCTCCTCTATTTCTCATCTTTTCTTTTCTTTCGCTCTCTTTCCCCTCATTTTTTGCTCTCTCCATTTCTCCTCTATTCTTTATTCTTTCTCTTCTCTTTCACTCTCCCTCTCTCCTCCATCTCTTCATTCTTTGTCTCTCTCATTCTCTTCCCTTCTGTTTCTGTTTACTCTCTTTCATTTCTCTAGTCTCTCTTTCGTCTTCGTCTCTATCTCAGCCTCTCGCTTCCTCCCTCCCTCTCTTCTCCTTTCTCCTCTTGTTCGCTCTCTCTATCTCTCTCACCCTCTCACTTCTTAATCTCTTCCTTCTTTTCTCCTGCCTTTCACATTCTCCTCTCTCTCTCTCTCATCCCTCTCTTCTTTCTCTCTGTCTCTCCTCCACCCTCTCTCTCTTCTCTTTGTCTTTCTCCCTCTCTCTCTCTTTCTCCATCTTTCTCTTTCACTCTGTCTCTCTTTCCTCACTTCCTTCTCTTGTCTCTTCTCTCCCTCCCTAAATATCGAGGTCGCTCTCCTCTCTTCTCTCTCTCTGTCTCTCTTCCACCCTTTCTCTCCCCTCTCTGTTTTTCTCCCTCTCTCTACCTCTCTTCCACCCTCTCTCCTGTCTCCTCTCTGCTCCCTCCATCCCTCCCTCCCTAAATATTGAGGTCACTCTCCTCTCTTTTTTTCTTTCTACCTGTCTTCCACCTTCTCTCTCCTCAATTTCTCACCCTTTCTCTTCTCTTTCAGTCTCTCTCTCCTCCCTCCTTCCTCTTCTCTCCCTCCATCCCTCCCTCCCTAAACATCAAGGTCGCTCTCCTCTCTCTCTCTCCTCTCTCTCTCCTTCCCTCCGTCTCTAAACATCGAGGTCGCTCTCTTCTTTCTCTCTGCCTCTCTTCCACCCTCTCCCTCTCTTCTCTCCTCTCTCCTCCCTCCATCCCTCCCTCCCTAAAAATGGAGGTCTTCTCTCAAGGACCTCTCCAAATAGTCGTCCTGTGTGTCTCTCTTTCACTCTCGCTCTTTCTTTGTCCACATCCTGTCCTCCACGCGACACGCGCCCATATTAGGACTTGCTCTGTCTCTGTGGCCCCGCCCCCTCGTCGTCCTCCCCCTCCCCCCTCTCTCCTCTCCTCTCCTCCTCCTCTCCTCCCTCTCTCCTCCCTCATACACAAAGATGTTTCTAAGTGACCCGATCTGTCTCACTGAAGTAAAGATAAACACTGGAGCTTTCATGTGTCGCTGAGGCTGACTGTGGCCGACCAAACCTGGCAACGCGGCCGCCGCCTGCACTTTTTATGACTTTTTGTATCGTGTCAGAGCTAAAAACAAGTCCCTGAATGGCAAAAAGGTGCGGAGTGTTTCGTCTAAACTGTTCAGACACAGAGAGAAAATGCAAACTCACAAAAAATCATTTCATTTACTGCAGTTTGAGCCGTGAATATAAAAAGAGAAAAGTTCAAACACAAGTCTCAGGTCGTGTTTCAGAGCAGTTTGAGGAGAGTAACAGGCCTCAGGACAAAAGTGTCCCTCCTCTGTGTCCTGCAGCGTCACAGCAGCCTCCAGGGGGCGCCAGGTGAGCTCTGGACACAGGAAACACTTCTCTGCCCTTTTCTTCTGTTGGCTCTTTTGTTTCGGTCGGTTTCCTCTGGACGTCTTCTGTCATATTTGGTGTAAAAACCTGTTACGTTGTTGGATGACGTCTGTAGCAGAGCAGAGCTGGTTAGCAAAGTAAGTGTGTTATCCATGAGTCTCGCTAGCGACGTTTTTCCATCGCACAAACTTCAGGAGAAATCAAATCCTCACAAAAAAACTGATCAAGCTCAAGTTCTGCCTCCCACTCGTCTCCATGGTTACGCCTCCATGTTTGCGCTTCCATGGTTACGTCTCCATGGTTACGCCTCCTGGGATTTTTTTTTATAAAAATACATAAACGCTGGTTGAAAAACATGTCCTGTCACTGTGAGCGGCCTCCCCACAGACCTGACCCGTCTCCTGGCTCTTTCTTTGAACATGCTTCAGTTTTTTTGTTGTTTCTGTTGTTTTTTCTTCTCCTTAACCTCCTCCTCAGACCATTTGAGATCATTATCCTGATGACCATTTTTGCCAACTGCGTGGCCTTAGCCGTCTACATCCCCTTCCCCGAAGACGACTCGAATGCGACCAACTCCAACCTGGTGAGTCCCTCGTGACGTCTCACTCTGTGTCACTTTCTCGCTCTGTCTCACTCTGTCTCACTCTGCTGTGGTTTGTCTCTAAACGTGCAGAGTGCTCTTCATCTGTCTCACTCTGCCTCACTCTGTGTCACTCTGCTGGTTGTTTTTTATCGTCTCTAAACATGCAGAGTGCTCTTGTTCTGTCTCACTCTGTCTCACTTTCTCACTCTGTCTCGCTCTGTCTCACTCTGTCTCACTCTGCTGGTTGGTTTTATCGTCTCTTAAAGTGCAGAGTGCTCTTCATCTGTCTCACTCTGTGGTCACTCTGTGTGGACACTCTGCTGGACACACTGTGGACATCGTCTCTGTAAAGTGGCGGAGTGCTCTTGGTTACACTGTGGACACACTGGAGATGTGGACACTCGGTGATGGAAATGGCTGTCGTCCTGGTGGACATCTGTGGACACTCTGTGGACACTCTTTGTGATGTGGAAAGGGGAACAAACCAGTCGGACGCTCCATCGCTCTGTGGACACACTGTGGACACTCTGTGGACACACTGTGGACACTCTGTGGACACACTGTGGACACTCTGGAGTCTGACAGATTCGTTTGTGCTTATTTCGCTCTGATTGTGACAGAACAAATACAGTCGTCAAATGAGTTCTGTCCTGTGCAAAGATGTTCATGAAGTGACTCGACTGGAGTTATTTCTGCTGTTTTATGTGTCACAGAAAAGACAGTAAAGAGTCGTTTATTTCTTTATTTCTGGAATAGTTTTGATGTAAAGATGTCGACAGCTGTTTTGTTACAAGAAACAACAAAAACTGAACCAGATTTTGAGATGTTAAAGCGTCTAAAACGGACGATTTAAGATGGATAGATGAGATTGGCGCAGACATGTTAGCGCTAATGCTACGTGTGCACTCGTGTCTGACTAAACTCATCTCACTGTGTTTATTCTGGTGTAAATCATGAACTGAATGATTCACTGGGGCCAACAGAGACAATCCACTTTTTGTGCATGAAGAAAACTTGAAATAACACTTTAAAAAACGCATCAGCTCCATCGACTCTGGCTCCAATTCACTTTACATTGCTGCTGTCAGACTCATTTTGGTCTTAAATGTTCGTATTAACCCTCTACATGATCCTGGGGTTTTTATTTCACGTCTGTGTCTGTAAATCAACATATGAACATTAATAACAGACACATCAGGTCCTTCTTTCCCCAAGGTCGCTCCTGTTAGCGTTAGCAACAGGTTTGATTGACAGCGTTGCTAAGCGTTTGCTCCCTGTTAAACCAGTGGTGTGGGCGGGAAGGGACGTTACCTTCAACAGCCTCGCTCCTGATTGGCTCTTTGGTTGCTATGATACTCGTTGTCAGAATTACAAATAAGAATCTCTGCTCCAGATTAGGCTATAACTGCTAGCCTCGATGAGTTTATCGCGCTCACACTGTCTTTAAACTGGTCTAGGAGGTCATGAAAATGTGATATTTTCAGCTTTGATACCTGGTTGATATTCGGGCTTCGATGCTAGTTTTAGTATTTCCGATACTTTGAATCGGTAACAACGCTAACACTACGCTAACATCAGGCTAACACCTATCAAAACAGGTAATCCATGTTCTGACTCCTCAAAAACAGACCTGGAGTTGTGTTTTTTGTTTCATTCACATGTTTGAGTCACACTTTATTATTAGTCTGTCACATCTCCAAATCTCAAACGCTCTGTTCCACCTTGTGATGTCATCAAGTGGTAGTTTTCAAGTGAACATCTACCTTTTACCTTTAGTTCAGTCAAAATTGGCAACTCCAGGCGCTGAAATTATGCAAATGATTCTAGAAATGAAGGAGTGTGGAGTTTTAAAAAAACACTTCCTGTATCACCACTTGATGACATCACAAGGTGGGACAGAGCGTTTTCAGTTTGAGAGAAGAGCTCAGCCTAAATCTGCAGGAATAAGACACAACTTCAGGTGTGTTAGTGACATTAGAACAGCTCAGAAACAGTGTAAAATGGAGCGTTCACACACTTAGCCTCTGCTCTTCCTCGTCGTAGAGTCTTTTCTTTTCGTTCGTTTGATGTTTTTTTCCGTTTTTCTGGTTGTTTCTGGACGGCGGCGGTGTTCTCCCTCGTGTCGTAGTCCGGCGGTGCTCGGGGGCAGCTTGCTCGTGTATTCCAGTGTATTAGTGTCAGGTCCACTCTAATCCCACTGAGCCATGTCACATCTGGTACTTTTCCAAGATCCTATTTTGTTTTCCTCAAATTTCGCTGCCACCTGTTTTTTGGGATCATATATTTTTAGATTTAAAACATGCCCCGTGTTAAAGCTGCGCGTGTGTGGGTTTTGTGTTTTAATATTAGGATTCAGCTCAGAGTTTAGATTGACACACGGGGAGGGCATCTGACACACGGGGAGGGCATCTGACACACGGGGAGGGCATCTGACACACGGGGAGGGCATCTGACACACGGGGAGGGCATCTGACACACGGGGAGGGCATCTGACACACGGGGAGGGCATCACACGGGGAGGGCATCTGCATCTGACACACGGGGAGGGCATCTGACACACGGGGAGGGCATCTGACACAGGGACAGTTCAGAACATGTTTGTTCTGATCTAAACTGTAGGATTAGTCGTTTTTATGCAGAATGAGACAGAATTTATTGGTTGCATCAGATCAGAACAACACACACACGTCTCACACACACTTGTCTCACACACACTTGTCTCACACACACACACACACACACACACACTTGTCTCACACACACACACACACACACACTTGTCTCACACACACACACACACACGTCTCACACACATGTCTCACTCTCCACACTTGGTCTCACTCACACCTTGTCTCACACACTTGTCTCACACACACACTTACACACACACACACACTTGTCTCTCACACTGGTGTCTCTCACACACACTTGTCTCACACACACACTTGTCTCACACACACACACACACTTGTCTCACACTCTTGTCTCACACACTTGTCTCACTCTGGTGTCTCACACACACATGTCTCACTCTCTTGTCTCACTCTGGTGTCTCTCACACACACTCTTGTCTCACTCTGGTGTCTCTCACACACACACACTTGTCTCACACTGGTGTGTCTCACACACACACACACACACACACACACACACACACACACTTGTCTCACACACTTGTTTCACACACACTTGTCTCACACACTTTTCTCACTCTGGTGTCTCACACACACACACGTCTCACACACATGTCTCACTCTCTTGTCTCACTCTGGTCTCTCTCACACACACTTGTCTCACACTCTTGTCTCACTCTGGTGTGTCTCCGTCTGTCACATCTGTGGTTCATTAGTTTTACAGCCGCAGACAAACAGGAAGTGAAGTGAAGATTAAACACAGGGTTAACTGTGCTCTGCCTTTAGCGGTGGACATGTGGTGTTTAGCGCCGTTAGCATGTGGTGAAGCTAGTGCCGTTAGCATGTGGTGTTTAGCTCCGTTAGCATGTGGTGTTTCGCTCTGTTAGCATGTGGTGTTTAGCTGTTAGCATGTGGTGTTTAGCGCCGTTAGCATGTGGTGTTTAGCTCCTTTAGCATGTGGTGTTTAGCGCCGGGTGGGCATCTGTGGTACTGCACTAAACTGGTTCAAGTCCTGTCTAGAAAACAGGGAGTTCTTTGTTGAAATTGGAAAATGTGTCTCAGATAAAATGTCCCTGACCTGTGGGGTGCCCCAGGGGTCAATCCTGGGACCCCTGTTGTTCAATCTCTACCTGCTGCCCCCTACAGGTCAGTTAATACACAGTAATAATGTGTCACACCTCTGCAGAGACTCAGATCTATGTGTCACTGCAGCAGGTGAATCTGGACCAGTGGATTCACTCTGACACTGATCAGATCAGTGTGTGGATGAAAACTACTTTCTCCAGATAAACTCAGACAAGATGAAAGTCACAGACCCACAGAAACATAAAGTGTCAGAGTCACCTCCAGTCTCTCTCTCTAAAACCTTCAAATCAGTCTGAAATCTAGAGGTAATAATGGACTCAGACTTGAACTTTAACAGTCACATCAAATCAACAACATCTGCAGCTTTTTACATCTAAAAACACGTCAAAAATCAAAGGTAAACTGTCCAAACCAGACTCAGAGAGACTTATCCTGCATCTGTCTCCAGGAGGTTAGACGACTGTAACGTCTCACTGGCCTCTGCAAACGAGACAGAACAGAACAGAACATCCAGAACACTGCTGCCAGAGTCTGACTAGAACCAGGAAGTACTTCACACATGTGTCCTGTGTCAGGTGAAGTACTTCACACACGTGTCCTGTGTCAGGTGAAGTACTTCACACATGTGTCCTGTGTCAAGTGAAGTACTTCACACATGTGTCCTGTGTCAGGTGAAGTACTTCACACATGTGTCCTGTGTCAAGTGAAGTACTTCACACACATGTGTCCTGTGTCAGGTGAAGTACTTCACACATGTGTCCTGTCTCAGGTGAAGTACTTCACACATGTGTCCTGTCTCAGGTGAAGTACTTCACACATGTGTCCTGTCTCAGGTGAAGTACTTCACACATGTGTCCTGTGTCAGGTGAAGTACTTCACACATGTGTCCTGTGTCTCTGGCTCCTGTGGCTCAGAGAATAGACTTTAAAGCTGCTCTGTGTGAACATGTCTCTTCATGGCCTTGGTCCAAAGTACATCTCTGACACAAATTGTGCTGTACAAATAAACTTGCCTTGTCATGTGGTGTTTAGCTCTGTTAGCATGTGGTGTTTAACTCTGTTAGCATGTGGTGTTTAGCGCTGTTAGCATGTGGTGTTTAGCTCTGTTAGCATGTGGTGTTTAGCGCTGTTAGCATGTGGTGTTTAGCGCTGTTAGCATGTGGTGTTTAGCGCTGTTAGCATGTGGTGTTTAGCGCTGTTAGCATGTGGTGTTTAGCGCTGTTAGCATGTGGTGTTTAGCTCTGTTAGCATGTGGTGTGTTTAGCTCTGTTAGCATGTGGTGTTTAGCGCTGTTAGCATGTGGTGTTTAGCGCTGTTAGCATGTGGTGTTTAGCGCTGTTAGCATGTGGTGTTTAGCACTGTTTAGCGTGGTGTTTAGCACTGTTAGCATGTGGTGTTTAGCACTGTTAGCATGTTCTGACACAGAAGGGATGGGATGGACCGATAAGACCTCAGATGATACTGAAAGTTTATGTTTTGTGATTATTACGGCCAAAATAACTGTAATTAGCAAAAATATCACAATAACGAGGAGTTAGTAAGGAGCTGAAAGGTTAAAAATGTTCTGGATGTGAATCATTTTAAGTTTATGAATAACATGTTTAAACTACTTTTATATAATAAAAACAACTACGATGCAGCAGAGAGCAGAAACAAGGCCTTGGCAGCAGTTTAACCAGGAACTCCCAGACTTCCCTCTCCCCAGACACGTCCTCCAGCTCCTTTAGTGGGACCCCAAGGCGTTCCCAGGCCAGCCGCTTAGCAACGCTGTCAATCACACCTGTTGCTAACGCTAACAGGAGCGACGTCGGGGAAAGAAGGACCTGATGTGTCTGTTATAAATGTTCAGATGTTGATTTACAGACACAGACGTGAAATAAAAACCCCAGGATCATGTAGAGGGTTAATACGAACATTTAAGACCAACATGAGTCTGACAGCAGCAGGGACAGAGAGGGGATGGTAAAAAAACCCCAAAAACCTCAAAATAAAATGGTAAAAAAAAAAATAAATAAATAAAAATAAAATAAAATAAAAAAAACTTCAAAATAACAAAAAAGAAAAGAAAATAAATAAACTAAAAACAAAAAATAAATAAAATTGCAAAAAATAAAATAAATAAACTAAGAAAAGAAAGACTGAAAAAAAGAAAAGAAAATGTTTAAAATGACCTAAAAAATATGAACCCCAGGATCATGTAGAGGGTTAATACGAACATTTAAGACCAGAATGAGTCTGAGCAGCAGGGACAGAGAGAGAGAGACACAGTTTTTCAGTAGAAAGTGAATTGGCGCCAGAGTCGATGGAGCTGGAGACGCGCACACGATCACTTCCTGTTGGGAGCGCGATGGCTAGCAGGTTAGCTACGTCCATTTATATAAACAGTCTGTTGTTTTACTTTTCTCACACTAGTTTCTTTACACAGATATAACTCAGACCTCCCCTTTAATCCTCTCACATCGTCTCTTTTTATCGTAACTTCCTCACTTCTGAGTCCAAACTGAAACCCCGTCCCTCCTGACTGACCCTGTATTTGTCAGCCGTCTTCCCCCGCAGCTCTGTGTGTGTCCAGACTATAAAATCAATACAGCGCCCTCAGCACAGCGCCCCCCGTCTGCCTTATGTAATACTGACTTTTAATAGGTGCCATTCAAGTGATGGCAACATTTAAAGAGGCAGATACGGCCCCGTCGTCGTCCTGTCCCGGTTTATGGCTGCGAGTGTCGGCCTGAGCTCATCTACTGTGGAGTTTAAGGACTTTTCTGTCAACACGAGCTCACTAAGGCTGCTTTTGTTTCAAGTTAGCGTAAAAAATGATGGAATTATCGGAAAAATATAGGTAAAGGTACAAAAAATGCAACAGTAGTGATGGAAGAAGTACTCAGTTATGTTACTTAAGTAAAAATACAGATATGGGAGCAAAAATACTCAGTCAACTAAAAGTATTTGGTGCAGATTTTGAGTCTTATAAAGGTGATTTTGATAAAGATTTGGTGGAGCAGAAAGTACAGATACAGCTCTCAAAATGTACTGAAGTAAAAGTAAAAAGTATCCACTGTAAATGTACTTAAGTAAAGTACAGATACCTGAAATGTTACTTAAGTACAGTACTTTACCACCATTAGTTTGTTACCTTCCACCCGTTTTCGATCAGTGATATAAACTCACTTTTTACTCCAAGTATCACCTGAGAATCTTCAGGGATGGGACTTGGTTAAAAGTTGTTTTAGTTTGAGATGATTCCTCCGGATATAAACCAGGTGTGTTCTACTGCGCGACTTTACCTGCTCGAAATAAATGTCGAAAACTGGACCAAACATGAGCTTTAAATGAGGACGGACCCACAAACTGCACAGCGATCACATTTTTACACAGCACTTTTCTCTCAAAGTCTCTCAAAGCGTTTTACATGAACCACTCCCACGTTCACAGACTCTGGGGCGAGGTGGATCAGTGTCTTGCCCAACGACACGACGGTCAGTGGATGTGAAACAGGACCAGTGATGTTTATGTCGAGAGCGGGATTTGAACCGCCAACCTTCAGATCCAATGAGCCACTGTCGCTCAAAGACAAAACTTCTACATCATACTCTAGATTAGAAGTAAAATTTGAGAACAGCTGTGTTAAAAGTTATAAATGTGATGTGAGATAAACTGACCAGGTGAAACATTTGGAGATTTAAGATTCAAAATGAACTTTTTTGTGTCGTGAGTGGAGCTGTCTGTCGTGTGTGAGAGTGAAAAACTAAAGTTAAATCTGTCAACTGGACAAAAAAAGACATTTGACAGATTCAGTTCTGGTCAGATTCCTGCTGGACAGTGTCTTATATCAGTCTGAAGGAGGCGCTAACGACACTGAAGCTAACGACGCTGAAGCTAACACCTGTTTGTTCACAGTTTTGTTTGTCTGGCGAGGTCTGTTGAGTTATACTAAGTGTGCACTGTGCCTGAGACATATTTAACATATTCATTCTCCTCTTAATGGGTCTTTTTCACATCTGTTAGCATCCTGGCTCGCTCTGTTGTTCGCTTTGTTTCCTTCGTTTGCTTTGGGTCTGGTGGTTTGGACGAGCAGCGAAACGTCTTCACTCCTACAACTTTTTGTCCAGTTGACAGATTTTACTTTTGCTTTTATTAGTGGAGCAGTTGTCTTGGTCTGTCCTTGACCCTGAGCAGAACATCTACAGCATAATCCAAACAGACAGAAAAAAAAAAAAAAAAAAAACAAAAAACAAAACACAAGAACATTCGGTTAAAAAAAGCACATCACTGAAACAGATCTAAAACCTGCACTTTGCACATCTCATATCCATGCGCTTCCACCTGATGAAAACTGAGGACCGTTGTCATGGCGATTGTCAATGTAAGCCAAAATAATGCGTGTTTTGAATGGCAACAAGTCCTCAAAATGTCACCCGCAGCCGGCCGCCGTAATCCGACCAGCCGCCGTCCGCTCCAGCCTGTGCCTCTTATGTAACAGCGCAGATCTGTTGTAATTCTTTTGGAGCCAGATTTTCTATTTCCATCCGCACCCCATAATATGTCGCTCTGTTTCCTTGACAACATCCCAATAATAGCAACAGAGGAGAGGTTGTCATGGATATGGTAACCGTAGCGATGCTCCTCATCTGTCCTTGGATACAGGGAGGAGAGGAGGAAAGGAGACGAGGAAAGGAGCCGAGGGACGTTGAGCTCGTCTCCTCCATCCTCCGAGAGCGTAAAGGGTTAACGCTGCGGAGGGGCCGAGGCGTAGTGTCCAGTTTGTTTGTTTTTTCGTTATTTATTTAGATGCAGAGGAGAGACACAGACGACTGAATGAAACACAGACCCTCGCCAAGGCACCGCAGCGAGGACGAGTACAGAACTGTTTTAGGGAAAGACTGTCGACACTGTGGTCCAAAGCAACGAGAAGGAAATGATTTGATTTATGGTTTTTGCCCAAATTTAATCTTAATATAAAAGTCTGGACAGCGGCCGTCTGCATCTGTTTCTTTATGTTTTATAAACTCAACAAAATCAGGAAGAAGAGTTTTTGTCTGACTCTGATTCAAGATGGAGGATGGATTAGATATAATTTCAGTAAAGCAACAGTTTAAACCACTTACTACTTTAGAATAAGCTGATCTTACTTTCTTCGTGGGGGGTCTGCTTCCTTCTCGTCTCCATAGCGATGACTTGCCTGGAATGTTACACAGCAGGGCATTAATATTGCATTACTCTTGTATCATTCATTACATCACAGGCCTGGCAGAGCCTCTCGGAGCGCCGCGCTGTGCTCATGAATCATTCTCTCCAGAACCGGACGAACCTGCGATTGTAGCCGCAGCTGCCCCGGGGCAAACTCACGGAAGCGGCTAATGTGCGACATGAGCCCCTCCGACCGCCACCATCCACCCCCTCCGCCCACATTTACACGGCGCTGAACATCGACGGTGTAAAGACGTGGACTGAGGGAGCGTGACGTCACCCACAGCGCCGAGGCTAGCAGTTATAGCGGCTAATTCAGAGCCGAGTTCCATATATTTCCGCGTTAGTTGCTAACGCTAGCGGGAGCGACAGGTTTGATTGACTCTCATCGTTGTCTCTAAATTACTCCCTGAGGACCAGCAGATCTCATTACTCTTCTGATGTAGCAGCCGTGTTGTTAGCAAAGAGCACGTCTGTTTTGGCCTCATTTAGATGCACTGATCCAATAGACAAATGTAAATGGACAGACAGTAGCTAACCTGCTAGCTCCAAACAGGAAGTGAGCATGGGCGCGCTTCCAGTTCACTTTCTATTGAAAAACTGTGTCTCTCTCTCTGTCCCTGCTGCTGCCAGACTCATTTTGGTCGTAAATGTTCGTATTAACCCTCTACATGATCCTGGGTTCATTTTTTTTCTTTTTGTGATTTTGAGTTGTTGGAATTTATTTTTTTTATTATTTTGAGTTCATTTATTAATTTTTTTGTTTCATTTTCTTCATTTTTTTTTAGTTATTTTGAGTTTTTGTTGTGGTTTTGGGGGGGTTTTTTTTTGTGATTTTTAGTTGATTTTTTTTTGCTATCCTTCTTGAGTTTTTTTTTTTTTTTTTTTAGAGAACAACTTCCAGAGACCAGGGTAGAATTTTGCTGTCATGCTAATGCTAACAACAACTAGAATGCTAACAGCGCACCAGACTTACTTCCTGGTTCACACATTATTATAAAAACACGTTCTAATTACGCTACATGATCGTAAGGTTTTTTAATTTGAGATTTTGTCCAAAAAACGATTCGATTCTTTCCTCGAAGTCGTTCCCGCTAGCGTTAGCAACAGGTTTGATTGACAGCGTTGCTAAACTCCCTGCTAAACCAGCGGTGTGGGCAGGAAGGGGCGTTACCTTCAACAGCCTCACTCCTGATTGGCTCTTTGGTTGCTATGATACTCGTGATCAGAATTACAAATATGAACTGGCGCTCCAGATTAGCCGCTATAACTGCTAGCCTCGATGAGCTACATTTTACACAGTTTGTGGTTGATCCCAAGTCAGACTAAACCTGTATTTCTATTTCTTTTATTTCCTTTTCTGCAAATTTGCCCAAAGTCAGACTGATTCTGACATGTTTCTGTCGGTAACTCTCCCCAGCGCTGGCGTACGTCTCTGTATTGTGTCCGTGTTTTTCTCGTGTATAATGTAAAGGCTCCGCGTCCGCCTCGTGCTCACGGTTCATGGATGGCGGCCTCTGATTGGCGGGTGATGGGGTGGAAGTATTTGACAGAGCGCTCGGTGCAGCGGAGGGAGCGAACGCAACAAAACAAGAGCCTGGAGTCAATGCATCACCCTGAGGGGCTAATGGAGCCTATTACCACACGCTCCCGCCACGCTCCCCCGCCCCGAGCGAACCCGCACGGACCTGCAGAACACGGCTTTTATTAAGAATGTGACAGGTCAGACCGCTCGTGTTACAAATACATAAACTCTGAATGTCCACAGTACTCCCTACAGGGGGCGCTGTGTAGGAGTCACACCAGCAGTTTTAGTCCCAATGTCCAGTCAGTGAAAAAGTACTGCATCTGATTTAGTCCTGGTTTAGACCTGTTTTTAGACCTGATTTAGTCCTGGTTTAGACCTGATTTAGTCCTGGTTTACTTCTGGTTTAGACCTGGTTTAATCCTGTTCTAGTCCTGGTTTAGTCCAGGTTTAGACCTTTTTTTAAACCTGGTTTAGTCCTGGTTTAGTCCTGTTCTAGATGTGGTTTAATCCTGGTTTAGACTTGGTTTAGTTCTTGTTTAGTCCTGATTTAGTCCTGTTCTAGATGTGGTTTAGTCCTGGTTTAGTCCTGGTTCAGTCCTGGTTTAGACCTGGTTTAGTCCTGGTTTAGTCCTGGTTTAGTTGTGTCTAAATGTCCAGTTGGTGAAAAAGCAGTTTCCCGCGGTGCCCCTTGAAAAGCAGTGTCTAGCGGTGGTCACTGGAGCGGTCAGTATATCCCACGATGCACTGGGAGAGTCAGAGACACAGCAGTGGACAGAGACGATGTTTAACTGGACACGACTCGACTGAATGACACAGACAGAAGCTCTACTTCATCCTGATTATGACTGAAACACTTAAATAAACCGTTATGGTGTAAAGTTGCTAGCGTTAGCATCTGTTAGCATGAGTACAGGGATGTAGAGAGGGCCAGGGGTCAGGGGTCAGGGGCTGGGGGAGACATTCGGACACAGCTTTAGTTCACATCACAACTTTTACTCGAGTAGGAGTACTGTTACACTGCAGGACATGTTACTATTTCCTGTTAGCACTCGGAGACGCTGTAATTGTTCGTATTCTGTTTGTGTTGGTTAGCTCTCCTCCGTATCGATCGTTCGCTAGTCTCTCCAGGATGACTCAGACACTCAATCCAACAGTTGATTTTTAATTAAACATTTGGGATGTTTGCGGAGCGTGGCCCAAGGACACAAACTATTATTATTTTTGTTTGATTTGAAAAGAGAATTAGAATTATCAAACAGCAGCAGCTTTTCAAAGGTCCTTGCATCATCTACAAGGGTCAGGAAAGGACGAAAAGTGGAATTAATCGAAGAAATTGAATAAAAGGGTTTTGTGGTTTCATTAATATGTGAAAAAATAACTGTTTTTATTAAGAGAGTGTTTTGTTATTAATGTTCAGTTCTTGATTTACGAACAAAAGTGAAATAAAACGGCAGGATCGTGTAGAGCGAGACAAAACCTCCTGATTCCTTCACTATAAGCTCCGCCCACAGAGGATCGATTACTTATGTCTTGGCATCTTGGATTTTTCTACTGCGACTTTTACAGTTTGAATTTTGTTGAATTCTGTTGAATACATGTGCTGAGTATTTAAAAGCTGATTATTATTATTTTATTATTATTTTTTTTTAATTAAAACACTGAAGACGATGATCGATTGCTCATGTCTTGGCATCTTTTTGCTGTAAAGTTTTTCTCCAGCCACTTTTTCAGTCTGAATTTTGTCTGTTGAATTTGAGCCGTGAAAATACATGTGCTGAGTATTTAAAAGGATTTAATTGAAAAAAAGAAAATACTTCAGAAGGAAAATAAGTTTAAATTTGAGCTAAAAATTAAACATGAGAAACAGCTGTATTTAAAAGTCAAAATCTAATGGAACAAACTTATGGTAGTTTTGCAGTTGTATAGTTTTTTTTCCATACTTTTTTTTATTTCAAGATGCCACTTTCCTGCTTGTTTCCATGGAGATGTTATTGCTTTGCTCGGAATGTTCCACAGAATGGCATTAAGTGTGACGGCTAGCAGGTTAGCTATGTTCATACAGTCTGTGCCCAAAAATAATGCATGTGAATATATAAAACGGGGGTGTTTCTGTTATTTGAGGTATTAACTGCCCTTCTCGCCTGCGCCGCTAGTTTAGCTGGGAGCGGACGCTTAGCAACACTGTCAATCAAACCTGTTGCTAACGCTAACAGGAGCGACGTCGGGGAAAGAAGGACCTGATGTGTCTGTTATTAATGTTCATATGTTGATTTACAGACACAAAAGTGAAATAAAAACCGCAGGATCATGTAGAGCCAGTTGTTTGGAGCGCGGCGGCTAGCACGTTAGCTATGTCCATTTATATCCACAGTCTATGGTTCAAACCTATTTATAATGAGATTGTTTGGATGATTCTCTGCCCGTGTAATGAAGCCCACCCCTCTCCTCCTTTCAACCCCGTGTGGTATTCTGTTGTAGCTAGCTTGAAGTTAGCGCGCTGCTCCTCTGGGTGCTCCTCGGCTGTTGCTAGGACGGTCTATTTATAGTCTGTGAATAAAGTCTGTGTACAGTAGGTTGACTTAGCTAAACAGTGCTGCGGTCCCTCTGCTGACACTCTGCGTTCACACCTCACTATGTTTATTTTATATTTAAGTGCGTCGCAAAATGTGGTGCAGGTCCCACCGGTGGCTATGTGCGGTACAGCAGATCGTTTGGTCCATCAGGATTTGAATTTTAAATGAAAAAACATGACTGAATTAATTTTATTTTGAATTTTAGTTGCTGAAATTTTAAGTTTAGATTTTAAATGTGTTTAAAAAATTCCACATAATTTTTATTTATTTTTTTACTTTTAAATATTCAACACATATATTTTCAAGCTCTCAAATTCAAACAAGATGCCCAGACCTAAGCAATCGATCTTGAGTGAGTAGATCTAACGTCGTCGCAACTAAGAAACGCTGTATTGATCTGGTCAGATTTAGTCTAATCAAAACCTCATTCTTTGATTGGTTAACTTTAAGCCCCGCCCACAGAAGAGAACGGCCAATAGGAAACAGCCTCTGTCCTCCTCACTCGCTCATGATCAATTGCTTCTGTCTTGGATCTTTGCTGCAAATTTTTCACTCTGAATTTTGACAGTTTAAATTTTGGCTTGAAAATATTTGTGCTGAATATTTAGAAGGAAATTTTTCATTTTGAAAAATTAATTTTTTTTTTTCTGAATTCCAGATGATAATTTTAGTTTAAAAATTCAAAGTGAGAAACACAGTGATATTTAAAATTGAAAATCTGAAGAAACAAATGATATTTTTTTTTCGTACTGTTTAAATTTAAAGCTGCAACTTTTCTGCCTGTTTCCATGGAGATGTTACCGCTTTGCCTGGAATGTCCCACATAATGGCTTTAAACTTAAGTATCTCCATGACGACGAGCGACCAGCCAAACATCAGACCTGCAATAAACTTATGTGACGTTTGAAAAAGCACTCTCCATGACGACAGGCGCCAGAAAAGTTACAAATTGCACCAACATTTTTATGTCAAATCTACTTTTAATTTGCTATTTTATTGATTTATTTTATCAGTCTTGCAAACTTTAGAGCTCATGGCTGTTTTTGGGTTGGATTTCGTCCTGATTCCGTCCTGGTTCTGAATAGTTTGATGATTTTTTGCTGCGGTTTCTCTTTTCGTCCCACCCATAAGGACTTGGGAGATTCTAGACCAACTTCTGGGCGACAGTGGCTCAGTTGGTAGAGCCTCTGATCCAAAGGTTGTTGAGTAGAATCTTGGGTTGGACCATAGTTTACACCTTGTTTTTTGGTTCATTTTCAGACCTGGCATCGTATATTTGATCAGAAGTTGAAGTCTGTCCTCGGTATAATCCCCCAAATCGTGTTGCTTTCTGCTCTATTATCCCAAAACTGCAAATCTCTCCCTCCTCCTCCACATTTAAGCGAAGCCGCGTTCCTCTCGTGTTCGTACATGGCTGAGTATTGTATCTACAGACCTCTGCACTTGAGAGAGACGCTCTTTTTCTGCTCCATTGAAGACACTTTGTACTTTTTCCCCACTGCTGCACATCTGGTTTGTAGCTGAAAATGAACCTGACTCAAAAATCCAATTTAAATAGAGATTCCAGCTCGTCTGTTCTCACCGCCGGGCCCCATGTCGACGGCTTCTATTATATCACTGCTGTTATTGTGTTTCGTAGATGTCGCAATGGAAATCCTGGAGGTCGGTGTTATCGTAACAAGCTCAAACGAATTCAGATGTGTTAAAGGTCCAAACTTTTTACAATAATGGATAGAGCTAACCTGCTAGCCACACCGTTTCAGATAGGAAGTGATCGTGGACATGCTTCCGACTCTATTGATTCTGGCTCCAATTCACTTTCTATTGAAAAACTGTGGATTTTTTTTTTTTCGTGGCATCATCATGTTGGTCTTAAATGTTCGTACTAACCCTCTACATGATCCTGGGGTTTTTATTTCACTTTTGTGTCTGTAAATCAACATATGAACATTAATAACAGACAAATCAGGTCCTTCTTTCCTCGACGTCGCTCCTGTTAGCGTTAGCAACAGGTTTGATTGACAGAGTTGCTAAGTGCCTGATCACTGCTAAACCAGCGGTGCGTGCGGTAAGGGGCGTTATCTTCAACAGCCTCACTCCTGATTGGCTCTTTAGTTTCTATGATACTCGTGGTTGGAATTCCAAATATGGAAATTGGCTCCAAATTAGCCGCTATAACTGCTAGCCTTGATGAGCTTCATTTAACTGGAGCCAAACGCTACGGCTCACGTCCTCGTTTTCTTCACAGTCTGTGACATGTGTCAAATTTAAGGCCCGTGGGCCAAATGTGGCCCGTCGCGTCATTTTATGTGGCCCGTGACAAGGTAAATTAAAGGGTATGACTGCCTTAAAATGTCAGTTTATCAGGAATAGGGAGAATAGGGAGTTACAGCCATATGTTTAACATCTATGGAAATACATGTGGAGTATTTGTGGCTTGAATAAGTAATAAATACAGAAACAGTTAATTAACAAAAAAAGTAGTTTATTTACATTTATTTTACATTATATCTGGCCCTTTGAGGAAAACCATTTTGCTGATGTACCTAAAGCCCCTGGTCTATGGTCAGATCTGAAGAAACTGTCTTGGTGCATCCCTTTTTTAATACATAATAAACTGTATCTAACAAAGATCAACGTGACATAAATACCGCGGCGCCCCCTGCTGGTTGCTGTTGATATTCTTAAGCACAGGGCGTGTTGTTTTCCTGCCCGAGGCTCCAGTTTGTTTTTCTGACATACTGTGGTTCTTTTGCTAATGTAAAGTGGCAGTATTGATACATCAGCTAATGGCTTCACGGCTCGGAGGATGGATGTGGTTTGCTCTTTATAGACAACTTTACACACGCCTCAAGCTAGCACCGCTTCACTTTTATGGCTGTTCAAAATGTGAGGGCCGCTCCAGAAACTTTGGACTTGAGGCGTTTGGGCAGGTTTTCAGAGATGAAACAGAAGCGATCTGAGCGAGAACCAGAGGGAGGAAGGTTGAGGATTGTTTTACCTACTGTAAGTCTGCAAACTCCGAGCTCCTCCGGTGATTCTGGTCCTGTGTGATGCTAACAAAATGCTAACAGTGTTTAAAAATGTGTCTATGGCCCGTTTTAGATCCAGATACAAACAAAATTGATAATATTCATTGTCAACAGACCGTGCTGTAATCCTGTTCATGTTTTTTCCTACAATTAAAAAGTGAAAAACATAAAACAAACTGCGGTAAAGACATGACCAGGAAGTAGAAGCCCATCGTCATGGCAACTGAGGAGCAGCAGCATGGAGAATTTATGGAAACGTTTTTTCGCTTTTGGGGCAAAGTTTGTTAAGTTTGGATAGAGAGAGATCACAGGGCGCTCTTCATCAAATCTGACTCCAATTCACTTTCTATAGAAAAAGCGTGGACCCCTCTATGAAACTGCTGCTGTCAGACTCGTCGTTTTGGTTTAGCAACAGCTGATTTAAACGTGAAGACAACAGGGGGCGGGGCTACAGGGGGCGTGGGGGCTACGGGGGGCGGGGTTGTTGTGGTAATGGCTAAACTGGTTTATATACAGTAAAGGAGCGTTGTTGGTGCTGGTGGTGTTGTTGTTGGTGGTGGCCTTGGTGGCAGTGGTGTTGTGGTTTGTGGTGTTGTTGGAGTTGTTGGCGTTGGTGACGTCGCTGCCATTGTTTCTATTGTTGGTGTTGTTGGTGGTGTTGGCGCTCGTGGCATTATTGCCGTTTGTGGCGTTGTTGCCGTTGGTGTTGTGGGTGTTGGTGGCATTGCTACTTTTGTTAGCGTTGGTGTTTTGGTTGTTGGTGTTTTGGTTGTTGGTGTTTTGGTTGTTGGTGTTTTGGTTGTTGGTGTTGTTGCTGTTGGTGCCGTGGTTGCTGTTGTTGGCATTTTTTTTTTGTGTTGTTGGCGTTGTTGGCGCTTGTGGCATTATTGCCGTTGGTGGCGCTGTTGCTGTTGGTGCCGTTGTTGGCGTTGGTGGAGTTGTTGGAGTTGTCGGTGTTGGTGGAGTTGTTGGCGTTGGTGGAGTTGTTGGAGTTGTCGGTGTTGGTGGAGTTGTTGGCGTTGGTGGAGTTGTTGGAGTTTTTGGAGTTGTTGCAGTTGGTGGAGTTGTTGGCGTTGGTGGAGTTGTCGGCGTTGTTGGAGTTGTCGGCGTTGGTGGAGTTGTCGTGTTGGTGGAGTTGTTGGCGTTGGTGCCGTTGGTGTTTGTTGGCGTTGGTGGAGTTGTCGGCGTTGGTGGAGTTGTTGGCGTTGGTGGAGTTGTTGGCGTTGTTGGAGTTGTCGGCGTTGTTGGAGTTGTCGGCGTTGGTGGAGTTGTCGGTGTTGGTGGAGTTGTTGGCGTTGGTGCCGTTGGTGGAGTTGTTGGCGTTGGTGGAGTTGTCGGCGTTGGTGGAGTTGTTGGCGTTGGTGGAGTTGTTGGCGTTGTTGGAGTTGTTGGAGTTGTTGGCGTTGGTGCCGTTGGTGGAGTTGTTGGCGTTGGTGGAGTTGTCGGCGTTGGTGGAGTTGTTGGCGTTGGTGGAGTTGTTGGCGTTGTTGGAGTTGTTGGAGTTGTTGGCATTGGTGGAGTTGTTGGCGTTGGTGGAGTTTTTTGGCGTTGGTGGAGTTGTTGGCGTTGGTGGAGTTGTCGGCGTTGGTGGAGTTGTGGCGTTGGTGGAGTTGTTGGCGTTGTTGGAGTTGTTGGCGTTGGTGCCGTTGGTGGAGTTGTTGGCGTTGGTGGAGTTGTCGGCGTTGGTGGAGTTGTTGGCGTTGTTGGAGTTGTTGGAGTTGTTGGCGTTGGTGGAGTTGTTGGCGTTGTTGGCGTTGGTGGAGTTGTTGGCGTTGGTGCCGTTGGTGGAGTTGTTGGTGTTGGTGGAGTTGTTGGCGTTGGTGGAGTTTTTGGCGTTGGTGGAGTTGTTGGCGTTGGTGGAGTTTTTGGCGTTGGTGGAGTTGTTGCCGTTGTTGGCGTTGGTGCCATGGTTGCCGTTGTTGGTGTTGGTGCCGTTGTTGGAGTTGTTGGCGTTGGTGGAGTTGTCGGAGTTGTTGTCATTGTCGGCATTAGGGACCAAAGTTGCACATTCAAAGTGAAGATTGTACAAGCCACGATAAAGATGAATGACGCCATGAGTAAAATAACTCTCTGCTCGAGGAGGTGGCGCGACACATTAGATCCAAAATCTATAGCAACAACGGCTCCTGAGTTAATCTGGAGAAAGAATCAAAAACCTAAAGTCATTTATTCCAGAAGAGCTGGAAGAAACACAGCATCAGGTTTAATTAAGTGTGAAGACAGGACATACGTTTGAGGAAATCAACATTCACACATTCAGACGCTTTGGAGCAGCTGCACTTTTATTGGAGCAGAACAGTTTTCGAGGTTTATCTGAACAACAGTCACACCTGTAATCAAACAAACACACAAGATACTGCGGAACATTCCAGGTGAAACCGTATCATCTCCACGGAGACGAGCACATGACACACCCACGTCAGAAAAGTTTCATCTTTAAACGATCTTTGTGTCGTCAGCTCCACCGGACGTCTCTGGGGTCAAAGTTGAACTGCTTTGGTGATGTCATAATGTGGATTTTCGATATTATTCTTGGACGTTTTAATGTTTATTCGCAGCTCTCGCTCTGGTCTGGCACCTCTAATGAAGCGGTGAGATAAGGCGTCTAAGCGAGGGCAGCTGTGGCACCTCGTCTGGCGTTTACGATCTCCACTGGGCGATAAAAGTTGGGAAATTTCCACTCGGAGGTTTGAGGTCTTTGGTTTTGGCCTGATCTGAACTCTTTCAGTCTGTCGTCGGTTTTACACGAGGGGCGTCGTTAAAGTGCTTTATGTCACTGTCAACAGCGTCTGTTTTGATCTAAAGCCACACTGCGGAACTTTTCTGTGTGCGCTGCGAGCGGAGTGTGCTTCCTCTTTGACACGACTGGAGACGTTACTGTTTTTGTCTAGAATATTCCACAGTATGGCATTATTATTGTCTTATCTTATTAGTTATATAATGGTCACTTTTTATATAGTGCGACACAAAACCACTGGGCCCCGTTACAGGTCAGATCTGTGGAGCGGCTGCCTGTTCACAATAAGAATGACACGATATTAACATCTCCATGGTAACAAACCCCCCACACCAGAAAAGTTACATAATATAACTTTAATAGAAGGATAATAGACGGATTTTCTGCTTTGAATCGGCTTCAGTTTGACAAGACATGAGAGACTGAAAGAGAACGAGAAAGAGAGAGAAAGAGGAGAGAAAGAGGGAGAGAGAGAGAAAGAGAGGGAGGAGGGGGGAGATAAAGAGACAGAGAGAGACGGGGATAAAGGCACAAAGAGAATGAGAAAGACGAGAGGGGAGGAGGGAGAGAGAGAGAAAGAAGAGGACATAAAGAGGGAGAGAGAGAGAGAAGAGGGAGGAGATAAAGAGGGAAAGAGAGAGGAGGGAGAAGATGGAGAGAGAGAGAAAGATAAGTGAGAGGAGAGAGCGAAAGAAAGAAAGAGGAGAGAGAAAGAAAGAAGAGGGAGAGAGACAGCGAAAGAGAGAGAGACAAGGAAAGAGAGAGAAGTAGAGAGAAATTGAGAAGAGAAGGAGGGAGAAAGGGAGAGAAAGCAATAGGAGAGAGTGAAAGATAGAGAGGAAGTATAAAGAAAGAGAGAGAGGAGTAGAGAGAAAGTGATAGAAGAGAGGGTGAAAGAAAGACAGGGAAAGGGATAGCGAGAGAGAGAGAGAGAGAGGCAAGAAAGGGAGAGAGGGAGAGAGAGAGAAAGACAGAGAGAGAGAGAGCAGGAGGAGGACATGGAGAGAGAGAGAGAGCAGGAGGAGACATAGAGAGAGAGAGAGAGAGAGGAGGAGGAGGACATGGAGAGAGAGAGAGAGAGGAGGAGACATGGAGAGAGAGAGAGAGAGAGAGAGGGAGGAGGACATGGAGAGAGAGAGAGAGAGAGAGAGAGAGGAGGATAATTTTACTGCTCTAAAAGTGTCCAGCTCAGCCCACATTACAGCTCCCCGTGCGCCGCACCTCCTCACCACAGGGAGCGCTGTCACTCCTCATGACCCCATTTAGTCACTGGCCTCATCACTGTTTGCTCCGTGACACCTTTAGTCAGAGTTCTGCTCTCAAACTGAAAACTCTCTGTTCCACCTTGTGACGTCATCATGTGGTGATACAGGAAGTGCTCCACTGTGTTTTTAAACTCTACACACCTTCATTTCTAGAGTCATTTGGATCATTTCAGCCTCTGGAAAAGCCGATCTCTACTGAACTAAAGGTAAAAGGAGGACGTGTTAACTTAAAAACTACCACTTCATGACATCACAAGGTGGAACAGAGAGTGTGACTGAAACAAACACAGAAGTCCAGGTCTGTTTTTGAGGAGGTAATGACATTATTACAGTTGTGTTGTGTTGGAGTCATGGTGCTGTGGTATTCAGTGACATTTATCCATCTGGAGTGAGACCTGCTGCGCCTCCTCCTCTCACTCTCTCACTCTCTCACTCTCTCACTCTCTCTTTCTCTCTTTCTCTCTTTCTTTCTCTCTAACAGGAGCGACCTCGAGGAAAGAAGGACCTGATTGTGTCTGTTATTAATGTTCAGATGTTGATTTACAGACACAAACGTGAAATAAAAACCTCAGGATCATGTAGAGGGTCAATACGAACATTTAAGAGAGAGGGGCGATGGTTTTTCAATAGAAAGTGAATTGAAGCCAGAGTCCATGGAGCTTTCTGGAGGTGACATGTCAGAAAGTTTAAACAGAAAGTTAAAACCACGCTTCAGGACATTCTCTATAGACACAGACATGTTTTTTACGCCATATTGTGGAAGATTACAGCCAAAGCAACAGCGTATCCACGGAAACGAGCAGGAAAAGGCCGAATACTAGTCAGGTTTGTGGAGATGCGAGCCCACGCAGAGTAAGGACACAGGTTTCTCAATGTTTTTTATGCAGTAATGACAAACAAAGTGGAAAAAATACAAAAAACAAACACATTTTAGTGTATTTTTAGGCTATAAAGTTCCATACCACAGCTTTAATTGAGTTATTTAAAACATGACTTCACGTGTTTTTCACTCATCAGCGCACCCGTGATCACTTCCTGTTTGGAGATTATTTTTAGGTCTGTGTTACGATGTAATGTGATGTTATTCAGGTTATAGAGGTAGAATGTCTCCAGTTTGTAGTAAAAATATTTCCTGATGAATTGGGTCAGTTTAGGAGGAGGCATGACGGCCGACAAAAACTGGTCTGAGGGCCGTATTTGGCCCCTGGGCCGTAGTTTGGACAGCCCTGGTCTGTGGTATCGACATGTTTCCATCTTTCATTTCACTTGTATTTTTATGAAGGACCAAACACTAATGCAGAAAAAAACTGTAGTACAAGTATTTTTACAGACAGTGAGCTTTATTATAATCGACAAACGCACACACACACGCACATGCACACACACACACACACACACACACGAACACACACACGCACACGCCGCCGTCTGCCACATGGCGCACACTGACATCTGTTTCCATGGGAACGCGGTGCTTTGATGATGCAGGGAAACATAGAGCTTCTATAGTAAAAACACAGAGCAAAGAGTCTGATGTGTGTGAGACCAAAGACTCACAATGATCTACAACATACGTGAACTGGAACATACATGATCTACAACATACATGATCTACAACATACATGATCTACAACATACATGGTCTACAACATACATGATCTACAACATACATGATCTACAACATACATGATCTACAACATACGTGAACTGGAACATACATGATCTAGAACATACATGATCTAGAACATACATGATCTAGAACATACATGATCTACAACATATGATCTAGAACATACATGATCTACAACATATGATCTACAACATACATGATCTACAACATACATGATCTACAACATACATGATCTACAACATACATGATCTAGAACATACATGATCTAGAACATACATGATCTACAACATACGTGAACTGGAACATACATGATCTAGAACATACATGGTCTACAACATACATGAACTACAACATACATGATCTAGAACATACAGGATCTAGAACATACATGGTCTACAACATACATGATCTAGAGCATACATGGTCTACAACATACATGATCTAGAGCATACATGATCTACAACATACATGATCTACAACATACAGATCTACAACATACATGGTCTACAACATACATGAACTAGAACGTACAGGATCTAGAACATACACAAAGTGTAACATACATGATCTAGAACACACATGAACTGGAACATACATGAACTGGAACATACAGGATCTAGAACATACATGCTCTACAACATACATGCTCTACAACATACATGCTCTACAACATACATGCTCTACAACATGCATGATCTACAACATACACAAACTGTAACATACATGAACTAGAACATACATGATCTAGAACATACATGATCTAGAACATACATGATCTAGAACATACATGATCTAGAACATACTAAACACGTGTTCTCTGCAAACGACCAAACGCTCTGTGGTTTTATAGAAAAAAAATGTCAACAGAAAAAAAAAAAACATGATTTAGTTTTTTCTGTTGATCAAAATCTGCATAAAATACTTTTACTTTTACTTAAACTTGTACTTTAATACTTTTAATTAAGTGGGTTTTTCATGTGATACTTTTACTTTTACTTGAGTATTTTTTGGCTCTGGTGTCTGTACTTTTACTTCAGTAACAGTTGAGTACTTCATCCAACAGTGAACTGACAAGAAACACGACTGAGATTATGAAACTACTGTGGAAAGAGAGAGGGATGAGAGAGGGATGAGAATGGATGGATGGATGGATAGATGTATAGATAGATAGATAGATGGATAGATAGATGAATAGAGGGGTAGATAGATGGATGGATAGATAGAGGGGTAGATGGGATGATAGATAAATGGATGGATAGATGTATAGATGGATGGATGGATGGATGGATAGATGTATAGATAGATGGATGGATGGATGGATAGATGTATAGATAGATGGATGGATGTATAGATAAATGGATGGATGGATAGATGGATGGATAGATGGATAGATAGATGGATAGATGTATAGATAGATAGATGGATGGATAGATAGATAGATAGATGTATAGATAAATGGATAGATGGATAGATGGATGGATAGATGGATAGATAGATGGATAGATGTATAGATAGATAGATGGATGGATAGATAGATAGATAGATAGATAGATGTATAGATAAATGGATAGATGGATGGATGTATAGATAAATGGATGGATGGATAGATGGATGGATGGATGGATAGATAGATGTATAAATAGATGGATAAATGGATGGATAGATGTATAGATAGATGGATGGATGGATAGATAGATGGATAGAATGATATTACTTTGGCTGGAGTGTAAAGTCATTTAAACGACTCGATTACCACAGACGTTCTTTCTGCGCTCGGGGGCGGCCTGTCCACAGATCTGACCTGTAACTCACCCTGGTGTCACTGCTTGTCTCCATGGAGACAGACACGTTAAACGCTTCACTGTGGAACATCCACGTTGGAGCAGTAGAATCTCCACAGAGAAAAGGAGCAGAAAAGCTCCGCAGTGCTCCTTTAAACAGCTCGTTCTCTCCTCCGTCCCTCGTCTCTTCATCTCTTCTGTGTCCTGCGTTTGTAGGACTCCCATCAGGTGTGACAGCCCCCTCCTCCTCCTCCTCACCTTTCCCCGCTCCTCCTCTCCTCCTCTCCTCCTCCCTCGCTCCTGGGAGGTGACCCACTTTCCCAGGATGCTTTGCGGCGGCTGCCTCTCTGCTGTTGCCGTGGTCCTTTAAAGCCGCTGTGGTTGGGGCATGAATAATAGATATGAGAGTGACAGCGGAGTGGGGCTCGTACAGGTGCTCCCAGTGTCACAGCCACGAACAAGGGCTGTAGTGTTTAAAGCTCCAGTACGGAACATTCTGCAGGTGCTCCCAGTGTCACAGCCACGAACAAGGGCTGTAGTGTTTAAAGCTCCAGTACGGAACATTCTGCAGGTGCTCCCAGTGTCACAGCCACGAACAAGGGCTGTAGTGTTTTAAAGCTCCAGTACGGAACATTCTGCAGGTGCTCCCAGTGTCACAGCCACGAACAAGGGCTGTAGTGTTTAAAGCTCCAGTACGGAACATTCTGCAGGTGACAACTTAAAACACAAAGTTAAAACCAGGCTCCGGGACATTCTCCATAGAGACAGACATGTTTTATGTCATACTGTGGAAGATTATAGCCAAAGCAACAGCGTATCCATGGTAACGAGCAGGAAAAGGCACGCTCCAGAGCAAATACCAGTCAGGTCTGTGGAGATGCGAGCCCACGCAGAGTCAGAACGCAGGTTTCTCTATGTTTTTAGTGCAGTAATGATAAACAACATGGAAAAAAACCAAAAACAAAACACATTTTAGTCAATTTTTAGGCAAAAATGTTCCATACCACAGCTTTAATCGTGCGTTTGTTCTAGTTTGGTTCTGGTTGGACACAGATCTGGACTTGGTTTGGTCCTTTTCTTCCTCATTGGTTGTGTCCATATTGTCCCAGCGGTCACACTCGTCTTTGGTCCCGTCTCTTACATCATAAAAACCCCGTCGTAACTTGGGACGATCCAGCCACAGCACGTGTCTCATTTCACTCAGAACATTTAACTTCTTTTACCTGAAATAAAAACAACTTTGGTGCTTCGAGTCTGAAATGTTCAGAAATCCACAGATTGGTTAATCCGCTTGTCACTCACACCCGGCTCAAACAGGACGCCGCTTCAGACCCACGTCTCTGTTCTGTCGTGTGGTTTTGACTGACGCACACTTGGTTTGTTCTAGTCCAGGGTCGGCAACATGTGGCTCTGCCTTATACTGCGGCTCCACGAGACTTTGGAAAATAAATTAGAAGTATTTAACTGAGGTGCATTTTATTTGTGTTAGTTCTTTTTTTAAATTGTCGTTTAAATTGGAAGATTGAAATATTAAAATAAAACAAAATGCTATTGTTTATTGTCGCTCAAAATAAGCTCCACAGTCCCAGAAACCGGTATACCCGTCAAGAAGCCACCAAAAAGATGCCAAAAACCTGCCAAAACACCACAAAAAAAACCACCAAAAAGCCTCCAAAAAACACCAAAAAGCCACTAAAATGCCGCCAAAATGTTGCTAAAATGCCGCCAAAAAGCCTCCAAAAAGCCGCCAAAAAGTCCCCAAAAAGCCACCAAAATGTCGCCAAAACACCGCCAAAAAGCCACCAAAAAGCCACTAAAATGTCGCCAAAACGTTGCTAAAATGCCTCCAAAAAGCCGTCAAAAACCTGCCAAAACACCACCAAAAAACACCAAAAAAACACCAAAACGCTGCCAAAAAGCTGCCAAAGAGCTACCAAAACACCACCAAAAAGCCCCCAAAAAGCCACCAAAACGTCACCAAAAAGCCGCCAAAACACTGCCAAAAAACCACCAAAAAGCCACTAAAATGCCGCCAAAACGTTGCTAAAATGCCGCCAAAAAGCCCCCAAAAAGCCGCCAAAAAGCAGCCAAAAAGCAGCCAAAAAGCAGCCAAAAAGCAGCCAAAAAGTCATGCATTCATTGAGAAAATATGCATTTTTAGCCCTATTGATCTCTGGATCTTTGGAGCAGCTGTTCTCCACCATGAACTATGTTGTGTTTGTGTTTGAGTGAAACAAACAGGACACTTGTGTATTATATTCTAATGTCCCAGTGTGGAGCATTATTCTGATCTGTGGATCTGTGGAGGCCTGAGCTGTGCCTTCGCTCCCGTCCTGCAGAAACACGTTTGTGATGGTCTAAAGTGCAGATTCCGGTGTTTTCCTCGTGCTAATCGTGGCTGGTGTTACATAAACGCTGACAGTGTGCATGACCTCCGTCTGCTCCGGGTCCAGTCTCGTTTCAGTCTCTGCTGCAGCTCCAGTTTGTCTGAGTCACTGAAGCTCTGCTCTGGAAACACACGACAGAACGACCCCAAACCCTGATTCTATCTCCTAACCTCGCAGATTTTTGTCTGAGGTGTGTATTTCTCGCTCTGTTAGCAGCTCGAGCTAAAGTAAACGGCTAACGCTACGCTAGCAACACGACACCATCATGTTTCAGAGTTTTCTTCATGATCAGGATCAGTGAGAAAAACCAGAGCTTCTGCTTCTCTCAGTCGAGTCGTGTCCAGTGAAACATCGTCTCTGTCCACTGCGGTTTGTCCCAGTGCATCATGGGACATTCTGACCGCTCCAGTGACCAAGACGCCACTACTCTGCAAGGTGCATTGTGGGAAATTTTGAGTGCATTGCTTTGTCATCAACTGGACATTCAGACACCACTAAAACCAGGACTAAACCGGGACTAAACCAGGACTAAATCAGGACTAAACCAGGACTAAACCAGGACTAAACTAGGACTAAACCAGGACTGAACCGGGACTAAATCAGGACTGAACCGGGACTAAACCAGGACTAAACCAGGACTAAACCAGGACTAAATCAGGACTGAACCGGGACTAAACCGGGACTAAACCAGGACTAAACCAGGACTAAACCAGGACTAAACCAGGACTAAACCAGGACTGAACCGGGACTAAATCAGGACTGAACCGGGACTAAACCAGGACTAAACCAGGACTAAACCAGGACTAAATCAGGACTGAACCGGGACTAAACCGGGACTAAACCGGGACTGAATCGGGACTGAACCGGGACTAAACCGGGACTAAACCGGGACTAAACCGGGACTAAACCAGGACTAAACCAGGTCTAAACAAGGACTAAACAAGGACTAAACCAGGACAAAACAAGGACTAAACCAGGACTAAACCAGGACTAAACCAGGACTAAACCAGGACTAAACCAGGACTAAACCAGGACTAAATCAGCACTAAACCAGGACTAAACCAGGACTAAATCAGCACTAAACCGAGACTAAACCAGGACTAAACCAGGACTAAACCGGGACTAAACCGGGACTAAACCGGAACTAAACCGGGATTAAAACCAGGATTAAAACAGGGACTAAACCGGGACTAAACTGGGACTAGTCCTGGTTTAGTCCTGGTTTAGTCCTGGTTTAGTCCCGGTTTACTTTTCATACATGTATTTGCCTGTAGCTCGGGGTTTAGCCCGGATGCCCTTCCTCGTCCCTTCCTCTCACATTCTGACCATTACATCATCGCTCACTCTCTCTCTTTATGATCCATGATTTTCAGAGCACCGTTACCATGGCAATTACCAACTCAAATCACAATATTCTCCCCTGTGAAGCGGTGAAAAGTCCTCAAAATGTCTCCCGTCTCCTGTCCCTGCGCTGGGCCACACTCTCGTTTGCTCTCGCTCTGGCCTGTTGTCACACGCAGCTCCGACTCTGCAAATGTGAATCTCCCCAGACCCATCTCCAAGGAGACGGGCCAGTTGCCAGGTAGCAACCGAGCGACGCAGAAACAGGAAGTGAGGAAAGACGAGACGCCGTGTTTCTGTGCTTTTTCTGGTCATACTCCACATTATGTGATTATTCACTAATGCAAACGTGAGCTGAAAGTGCAGGTGTTTGTCGAGTTGTGCGTCGGTTTGAGGTGGAAGTGCCTGATGTAAAGGTTTGTGTTTCAGGTAAAGTGACAGTTTGATAAGAAAAGTTGAGAGAAAAAGAACAAAAATACAGGAAGTAGCTGTGAGTTTTAAACGTGAATATCTCCATGACGACGACACAAAACTCCACAGACCAGAGTTCCACAGTCCTGGATTAGACCTGGATTAGACCTGAAACCAGGTCTAAACCAGGTCTAAACCAGGACTAAACTAGGACTAAACCAGGACTAAACCAGGTCTAAACCAGGACTAAACTAGGACTAAACCAGGACTAAACCAGGACTAAATCAGGACTAAAACAGGATTAGACCAAATCCATTGTAATAAATCCATTTTAACCTGTATTCTGGTGCAGTCACACAGTTTCTCTCTACACAGTTTCTCTCTCTTCACACAGTTTCTCTCTCTCCTCACATGTTTCTCTCGTCACACAGTTTCTCTCTTCACACATGTCTCTCTCTTCACACAGTTTCTCTCTTCACACAGTCTCTCTCTTCACACGTCTCTCTCTTGACAGTTTCTCTCTCTTCACAAATGTCTCTCTCTTCACACATGTTTCTCTTTCTTCACACATGTCTCTCTCTCTTGACACAGTTTCTCTCTCTTCACACAGTTTCTCTCTCTTCACACAGTTTCTCTCTCTTCACACATGTTTCTCTCTTCACACATGTTTCTCTCTTGACACAGTCTCTCTCTTCACACACGTTTCTCTCTCTTCACACATGTCTCTCTCTCTTGACACAGTTTCTCTCTCTTCACACATGTCTCTCTCTTCACACATGTTTCTCTCTCTTCACACATGTCTCTCTCTCTCTTGACACAGTTTCTCTCTCTTCACACAGTCTCTCTCTTCACACAGTTTCTCTCTCTTCACACAGTCTCTCTCTTCACACATGTTTCTCTCTTCACACATGTTTCTCTCTTCACACAGTCTCTCTCTTCACACATGTTTCTCTCCTCACACATGTGTCTCTCTTCACACAGTCTCTCTCTTCACACAGTCTCTCTCTTCACACAGTCTCTCTCTTCCCACAGTTTCTCTCTTCACACAGTTTCTCTCTCTTCACACATGTTTCTCTCTTCACACATGTTTCTCTCCTCACACAGTCTCTCTCTTCACACAGTTTCTCTCTCTTCACACATGTCTCTCTCTTCACACAGTCTCTCTCTTTGCACAGTCTCTCTCTTCACACAGTCTCTCCCTTCACACAGTCTCTCTCTTCACACAGTCTCTCTCTTCACACATGTTTCTCTCTCCTCACACAGTCTCTCTCTCTTCACACGTCTTTCTCTCTTCACACACAGTTTCTCTCTCTTCACACAGTCTCTCTCTTCACACGTTTCTCTCTTTATACATGTTTCTCTCTCTTTATACATGTTTCTCTCCTCACAATCTCTCTCTTCACACGTTTCTCTCTTTATACATGTTTCTCTCCTCACACATGTCTCTCTCTTCACACATGTTTCTCTCCTCACACAGTCTCTCTCTTCACACATGTCTCTCTCTTCACACAGTTTCTCTCTTCACACATGTTTCTCTCTTCACACAGTCTCTCTCTTCACACATGTTTCTCTCCTCACACATGTCTCTCTCTTCACACATGTCTCTCTCTTCACACATGTTTCTCTCCTCACACAGTCTCTCTCTTCACACAGTCTCTCTCTTCACACATGTCTCTCTCTTCACACACGTCTCTCTCTTCACACAGGTCCTCGGTGTCTCTTGGTGCTCGGAGCCTCTCTGGCCTCTGCACATTGTCGTTATCATCTGTCTTGAATCTAATGAGGAAGAACCTGCTCTTCTATAGAACGAGCACATTACACAAATGAAATCTGCACTGCGGCGTTTTCAGATGTAAAATATCAGTGGCCCAGCGCTCCTCACAACTGTGTGAAACTAAACATTTACCCCGAACAGCAGAACTTTACTCCATCTACTCACAACTGTATGAAACCAAACATTTACCCCGAACAGTAGAACTTTACTCCATCTCTGTCTCAGAAATATGAACATTATTACACTTCAAACATGAGACCATCGTAAATACTGGAAAATACAAACAACGAGGAGTCTATAAACACGTGTACGCTACAGCGCTGACAGTTAGCTACAGCTCTGACAGTTAGCTACAGCGCTGACAGTTAGCTACAGCACTGACAGTTAGCTACAGCGCTGACAGTTAGCTACAGCACTGACAGTTAGCTACAGCGCTGACAGTTAGCTACAGCGCTGACTGTTAGCTACAGCGCTAACAGTTAGCTACAGCGCTGACAGTTAGCTACAGCGCTGACAGTTAGCTACAGCTCTGACAGTTAGCTACAGCGCTGACAGTTAGCTACAGCTCTGACAGTTAGTTACAGCACTAACAGTTAGCTACAGCTCTGACAGTTAGCTACAGCGCTAACAGTTAGCTACAGCGCTGACAGTTAGCTACAGCTCTGACAGTTAGTTACAGCACTAACAGTTAGCTACAGCTCTGACAGTTAGCTACAGCGCTAACAGTTAGCTACAGCGCTGACAGTTAGCTACAGCGCTGACAGTTAGCTACAGCTCTGACAGTTAGCTACAGCGCTGACAGTTAGCTACAGCTCTGACAGTTAGCTACAGCGCTGACAGTTAGCTACAGCGCTAACAGTTAGCTACAGCTCTGAGAGTTAGCTACAGCTCTGGCAGTTAGCTACAGCGCTGACAGTTAGCTACAGCTCTGAGAGTTAGCTACAGCTCTGGCAGTTAGCTACAGCGCTGACAGTTAGCTACAGCTCTGAGAGTTAGCTACAGCTCTGGCAGTTAGCTACAGCGCTGACAGTTAGCTACAGCGCTGACAGTTAGCTACAGTGCTAACAGTTAGCTACAGCTCTGACAGTTAGCTACAGCGCTAACAGTTAGCTACAGCGCTGACAGTTAGCTACAGCGCTAACAGTTAGCTACAGCTCTGACAGTTAGCTACAGCGCTAACAGTTAGCTACAGCGCTGACAGTTAGCTACAGCTCTGGCAGTTAGCTACAGCGCTCACAGTTAGCTACAGCGCTGACAGTTGGCGAGAGCACTGACAGTTAGCTACAGTGCTAACAGTTAGCTACAGTGCTAACAGTTAGCCGCTACAGAGACAGGTCAAAAACATTTCTTTAGACATGTTTAATTTGTCAGAGACTGAGAGACGCTCGTGGGAGATTTGTGATGTAAAAATGGATCATATTTGAAAAAAAGATGAAAGTGTGCGGCGTTTTTCTCGTGTTATTGGAGTTCGGCGTTTTTCTCGTCTTTTATTCGAGTTCGGTGTTTTTCAGTCGGTTTGTGAGTTTTATGGGATTTAATGCTCTGATGAACCGGAGAAGCTCATTGGTCGGTGACGTTTTGAACAAAATCACTTTTCCCTCCTCAGATGAACAGTTTCGTGCTTTTGCTCAGTGGTTCTACATAAATGTTGTTTTGAATCAGGCGACGTCTTTATTTAAAAAACTGAACAAAATGAAATAAAGCGATAAAAACGAGGCGGCGTTGTTTTAGGTCTTGACCTAATAGAAAATGACCTGGAAAAGTCCTGGAAAATCATTTCAAGCCCAGTGTGGGAACCCTGATCCTCTCCTCCTCCATCCTCTTCCTCTCATCCTCCCTCTCTCTCTCCATCTATCTCTCTGTCTCACCCTCCTCTCTTTCTCTCTCTTCCTCTCCTTACCCGATCTCTCCTTCTGTTGCTCCTCCCGTTTATCTTCCCCCCGGTTCTCCCCCTCTCCTCTCTCTCCCTCTATCATCCTCTCCCTCCTACCTCCCTCCATTTCTCCTCTCCTCCCTCTCTTCTCTTCCTCCCTCTCTCTCTCTCTCTATCTCTCTCTCGACCCCTCTCTCTCTCCTCTTCTCTCCTCCCACTCTCCCTTCCTCTGCTCTCCTCTCTCTCACTCTTCTTTTTCTCTCCCCCCTCCCCTCTCCTCTCTCTCTCTCTATCTCTATTCTCTCTCTACCCCCTTCTCCATCCCTCTCTCTCTCTTCTCTTCCATCTCTCTCTCTTCTCTTCTCCCCCCCTCTCTCTCTCTCCTCTCCTCTCCTCCCCCTCCTCCTCTCTCTTCTCCTTCCATCTCCCCTCCTCTCCCTCTCTTCTCTCCACTCTCTCTCCTCTCCCTCTCCTCTCTCCCTCTCTCCTCTACTCCTCCTCCTCCTCCTCTCCTCTTCCCCCTCTTCTCTCTCTCGTCTCCATCCCTCTCTCTCCTCCCCTCTTCCCTCTCCTCCCTCTCTCCCCCTCGTCTCTCTCTCTCTTCTCCTCTCTTCCTCTCTCCTCTCCTCTCTCTCTCTCCCCTCTCTCTCTCTCTCTCCCCTCCCTCCTCTCTTCCCTCTCCTCCTCCTCCCCCTCTCCTCCCTCTCTCCCCTCTCCTCCCTCTCTCCCGTCGTCCCCTCTCTCCTCTCCTCTCTCCCCTCTTCTCTCTCTCTTCTCCCTCTCTCTCTCTCCTCTCCCTCTCCTCTCCTCCTCCTCCTCCCCCTCCCTCCCTCTCTCCCCCTCTCCTCCCCTCTCCTCCCCCTCTCCTCCTCCTCTCCTCCCTCTCTCCCTCTCCCCCTCTCCTCCCCTCTCCTCCCTCTCTCCCCCCTCTCTCTCTCTCCCCTCCTCCCCTCTCCTCCTCCTCCTCCCTCTCTCTCTCCTCCCTCTCTCCCCTCTTCTCTCTCCTCTGCTCTCTCCTCTCTCTCTCTCCCCCTCCCCTCTCCTCTCCTCCCTCTCCTCCCCTCTTCTCTCGCTCCTCCCCTCTCCCTCCTCTCCTCTCTCTCTCCCCCTCTCCTCTCTCTCTCCTCTCCTCCCTCTCCTCCCTCTCCTCTCCTCCCTCTCTTCCCCCTCTCCTCCCCCTCTCCTCCTCCTCTCTCCTCCTCTCTCCTCCCCTCTTCTCCTCTCCTCTCCTCTCCTCCTCTCTCTCCCCCTCTTCTCTCTCTCTCCTCTCCTCCTCTCTTCCCTCTCCTCTCCTCTTCCCCCTCTCCTCTCCTCTCCTCCCCTCTCCCTCCTCTCCCTCTCTCCTCCCTCTCTCCCCTCTTCTCTCTCCTCTCCTCTCCTCCCCTCTCTCCCCCTCTTCCCTCCCCCTCTCTCCCCCTCTCTCCCTCTCCTCCCTCTTCTCTCCTCTCCTCCCTCTCCTCCCTCTCCTCCCCCTCTCCTCTCCTCTCCTCCCTCTCCCCCTCTCTCCCCCCTCTCTCTCTCTCCTCCTCCCTCTCTCTCCCCCTCTCTCTCCCTCTCTCTCTCTCCCTCTCCTCCCTCTTCTCTCCATTCTCTCGTGACCATGTTTGGTCGAGTCTCGTTGGGACAGAGACACACATGTTTTTTTCGTCCTGGAGGCTCCACGAGTCAAAGATCCAGAGATGAACAGATGAGACGAGCTGCAGATAAACGACAGGCTGGACATAAAAGGTCTGATCCCTCGTTTAACTCGGCCTCAGGTTTGACTCGTCCGTCAAGAAAGAAGGAGCCGATCTGTCCGTTTTTAATGTTCATCTGTTTTTTATAGACACAGACGTGAAATAAAAAGGATCATGTCCAGGGTTAATACGACATTTAAGACCAAAACGAGTCTAAAGCAGCAGCAGGGACAGAGAGAAACAGATTAAAAAAAACAAAAACTCAAAATAACAAAAAATAAATAAATAACTCAAAATAACACAAAAAAAACCCAACTCAAAATAACAATAAAAATAAATAAAAACTAAACTCAAAATAAAAAAAAAATAATAAAAAGAAGAAAATTTTAAATATGAACTCAAAAAAATGAAGCCCAGGATCATCTAAAACATCTGAAACTCAGGCCCACGGGCCACATTTGGCCCTTGATATAATTATATTTGGCCGTGAGATCACATGACACACGTATTAGAGCTGTGTCAGTGCAGCACATGCACCACTAATACTACGAATCCCAGAATGCTTTGCCCTCAGCACTTCTGTTACCACTCGCCTCACTCACATTTACTCCAGCTCTTCTGAAAAACCTGCAAATGTTGTTGAAATTTATCAATAAATATTTAGTTTGGCCTGAGACTTAGTCCCAGTTTTTGATCTTGGCCCCGTGAGTTTGAGTTTGACTCTCCTGATGTCGAGGGGTAAGAACATTTAAGACAAAAGACTCGGTTTGTTGTTTGCTCTTCATGGTGAAACCTCCTGTTGGATTTACTCTGAGTTTGTAGAAACAGAGAGAAAAGCTCCTGTTTGTTCTTCTGTGTCACTGGAGTGTTCTCCCCTCACAGCGCCCCCTTCTGTTCATTATCACTCTGAATGAAGGAGAGAAAGTGTCACGAGCCTCGTGTCACTCACACGATCATCAGACAGAAACGACCTCATCACGACACTGAAGAACATCCCGGAACATACAACCATCTCTCCCCCTCCTCTCCTCTTTTCTCCTCCTCTCTCCTCTTTTCTCCTCCTCTGTCACTCTCTCTCCTCTCTTCTCCTCTCTCCTCTTTTCTTCTCTCCTCCTCTCTCCCTCTCTTCTTTTCTCTTCCTCTCTCCTCCTCTAGCTCACTCTCTCCTCCTCCTCTCACACTTGTTTCTCTACCCCTCTATTTCTCTCATTCACCCTTCCTCTGTCCCTCTTTTGCTCTCTCTCTCTCTCACTCACTTTCACTTCATCCCTCCCTCTCTGTCTCTTTTTCTCTCTCTCACTCATTTTCCCTCCTATACTCTTTTGCTCTCTCTCTATTTCTCTCTCACTCACTCTCCCTCCCTCTTTTGCTCTCGCACTCTCTCCTCTTTCTTCCCTACCTCCTGTTCTCTCTCTCTCAATCTCCCTTTTCCTCTTTTCTCTCTCTCTCTCTTTCTTTCTCTGACTTTCCCTCCTCTCTCCCTCTCTCTTGCTTTCTCACTGACTCTCCCTCCTCCTTTCTCTCTCTTTCTCTTCTCTCCCTCCTCTACATCTCTTTTTCTCCTCTCTCTCCCTTCCTCCTCCTCTTTCTCTCTCTCTTTCATTTGTTTTTCTTTTATTCCTAAACTCATTCCTCATAACATCAGTTTGTTCATTTCTCTTTTTTCACTCGTCTTTTCCGCGGCTCCTTTATGTTTGACTCTTATGCTAATGACAGATGCTAATGACAGATGCTAATGACAGATGCTAATGACAGATGCTAATGACAGATGCTAATGACAGATGCTAATCATCGTACAGCGTTTCATGTCACGTTTTTACTTTTGACGCCATGAAACATTTAAAAAGAAAAAAACCAAAAAGCCGTTTCGAATCGCGCGATATTTCACGTCTACACGAGATCTGTTTGCTCGTTGTCCAATCAGAGCTCTCGTTTCATGACATCACGTGATCTTTCATCATGTGGCGGTGACTCCATCAGGCAGGGGCCACCAGAGGGAGCCAGAGAGCAGAGCTGGAAGTCGCTTTTCCCTTTTTTTTTTCTCTTTATCACTTTAATTCCACCTGATGCTCATCACTTTAACTAAACTCAAAGAAAGAGTCGTCTACTGCTTGTCTAAGTCTGTCTGTGCTAGCATTAGCCTCCTGTTAGCCTCTCGTTAGCCCCCCGTTAGCGCTCCTGTTTCACTTTATTTATTTTATTCACCAGCTCAGTGGCGCATACACCCCGTCTGCCCCTTTAACTCCTCCCCTCAGACCGGTGCGATGGGCGTGTCCCTTCGTCCCGTATGTTTTGCGTGTGTCGGAGCGCTCGTTTGGCTAGCGTGCGCCGCGAGGTCGGTCTGTCGCGCTGGCGTGGGGCTGTGGTCCATCTGCCTCCGGGCCCAGAGCCAAAACTGGCGCCTCGCTCCTGCTCCGCTCGCCGCTTTCAGCTTTCAACCGATGTTAGCACAGAAACGTCGAGCGCATGAAAAATAGAAAAGCCGCGTTCTGCCTTTGACGTGAGATACTGATGCTGCAGAAACACGGAGGAGCCGTGAAGATCCTCGGCTCAGTGACACCAGACGTTCAGTTGGTCTCCGGACGGTTTTTGATGATACCGACACATTTTATCGTCTGTCTACAGCACTAAACTCCACCCACAGACTCTGAAACAGCGCCCTCTGCCTGTCAGATCAAGACTAGACTGAAAATCCACCTCTCCTCCCTGGTATTTAACAGGAAACAGGAAATACAGAAGTTTTATTGATCTGGTTTTATGTAGCGTTGAACTTGAATTGAGCTGAATAAAGGACTAAACCAGGACTAAACCAGCACTAAACCAGGACTAAACCAGGTCTAGTGGAAAGTGGAACTAAACTACGGTAAAGTGGAACTCAACTACGATAAAGTGGAATTAAACTACATTAATGCAGGACTAATCTTCTTTAAAGTGGAGTTAAACTACGATAAAGTTGAACTAAACTCTAAATCCACGTTTGTTTTGCTGCCAAACTCTACATGATGTTCCACTACTCGTCCTAGTCCTTTTTCTTTTGGGCTATTTTAGTGAAAACTGGGTAGATTTGCAGCTTTTCTGGTCAAAAATATCTAAAAATGAGAGTGCCCTGGCTCCACTGAGTACTGCAGTTTCAAGTAGTTGGTGACATCATGCAGGACTGCCATGATTAAAGCCACGTGTGTCTGATTACAAACCCTCCTCTCTCCCCCTTTACTCCTTTTTACCTTGAAAACCACAGTCGTACACTGGCGTTGTACCATCTGCCTCTGTAGTGTGTGTGTAATTCCCTCGTGTCCTTCGTAGGACACATCCACAGCCCTTTGACTTCTAAGTGTTTGTGTGAGGCAGATGTGACAGTGTCCTACCTTCACACGACTCTATCTGGGACAGTCTCACGACACTCACTAAATTTAGACTCACTGTCCTACCAAGGATCCTCCTGCAAATCTGACCTGCGAACGACTCAAGGAAGAAGGGTACTACGAAGAGTGCAACCAGGATGGAGGAAGAGAGACGGGAGGATGGAGGGAGAGAGACAGGAGGATGGAGGGAGAGAGACGGGAGGATGGAGGGAGAGAGACGGGAGGATGGAGAGAGAGAGTGGAGGGACATACATTATAATGTAAGGCCTCATTATTAATGTGTGTTCCATGGCAGATATTTTTACAGTTATCGAGGGTCCAAGGGGCGTGGAGGAGGGAACGAGGGGCGTGGAGGAGGGAACGAGGGGCGTGGAGGGTCCAAGGGGCGTGGAGGAGGGGACGAGGGGCATGGAGGGTCCGAAGGGGCGTGGAGGGTCCGAGGGGCGTGGAGGGTCCAAGGGGCGTGGAGGAGGGGACGAGGAACGTGGAGGAGGGAATGAGGGTGTGGAGGGTCCGAGGAACGTGGAGGAGGGGACGAGGAACGTGGAGGAGGGAATGAGGGGTGTGGAGGGTCCGAGGGGAACGTGGAGGAGGGAACGACGAGGAACGTGGAGGAGGGAACGAGGGGCATGGAGGGTCTGAGGAGCGTGGAGGGTCCAAGGGGCGTGGAGGAGGGTCCAAGGGGCGTGGAGGGTCCGCTGGGCGTGGAGGGTCCGCGGGGCGTGGAGGGTCCGAGAGGCGTGGAGGAGGGGACGAGGAACGTGGAGGAGGGAATGAGGGGTGTGGAGGGTCCGAGGAACGTGGAGGAGGAGATCAGGATCGTGGAGGAGGGGACGAGGGCCGTGGGATTACAGCATGTTCCATTAAACTGTGTAATTGATGCCATCTGTGACCATCATGTTCTGGGTTTAGTGTGGAAACATCTGCAAATCAGGAAGAACTAAATCAAAAATGACACCTCAACTCAGGCCTGAGTCATGTGACGTCCAGTACTGATCATGTGACGTCCAGTGCTGATCATGTGACGTCCAGTACTGATCATGTGACGTCCAGTGCTGATCATGTGACGTCCAGTGCTGGTCATGTGACGTCCAGTGCTGGTCATGTGACGTCCAGTGCTGGTCATGTGACGTCCAGTGCTGATCATGTGACGTCCAGTGCTGGTCATGTGACGTCCAGTGCTGATCATGTGACGTCCAGTACTGGTCATGTGACGTCCAGTACTGATCATGTGACGTCCAGTGCTGGTCATGTGACGTCCAGTGCTGGTCATGTGACGTCCAGTGCTGATCATGTGACGTCCAGTGCTGATCATGTGACGTCCAGTACTGGTTATGGTGAATTCAAACAGTTTTGTCTCAGTTGACAGAGCGTTTGTCCACTGATCTGAAGGTTTGCGGTTCAAATCCCGCTCTCAACATATAGATGAATACTGCAGTTGTGTCGTTGGGCAGGACACTTCACGCCCCCTCGCCTGTGGTGTGTGGATGTGTGTGTGGTTTGTTGACGTAAAGCGCTTTGAGTCGTGAAGGTGGAAGTGCTGTATAAAAATGTGACCGTTACCATTTGCTGAGCTTGAATGCACTTTCAATGGGGACGTTAGCATTAGCGTTAGCCTCCAAGCATCACAAACTATGAAAAACTAGGGCTGTTTTGGTGACTGATGATCACATTTGAGTTTACACCAGAGCGTCGTTAGAAACATGCCCGTCCTGTGTGTCAGATGCCCTCCCTCTGTCTTGACGGGGTTTTATTCTGCTTAAAAACTTACAAACGCAACTTTTTCTCAATTTTTATGTACATGTTTAAAGGGACTATAACCTACCTAGCATTAGACAACAGTTTTTCAGTGAGTCACAAGCTAGCAAGCATTAGACAACAATTTTTCAGTTAGTCACAAGCTAGCTAGCATTAGACAACTGTTTTTTTTATTTCAGTGAGTCACAAGCTAGCTAGCATTAGACAACAATTTTTCAGTTAGTCACAAGCTAGCTAGCATTAGACAACTGTTTTTTATTTCAGTGAGTCACAAGTTAGCTAGCATTAGACAACAATTTTTCAGTTAGTCACAAGCTAGCTAGCATTAGACAACTGTTTTTATTTCAGTGAGTCACAAGCTAGCTAGCATTAGACAACAATTTTTCAGTTAGTCACAAGCTAGCTAGCATTAGACAACTGTTTTTATTTCAGTGAGTCACAAGTTAGCTAGCATTAGACAACAATTTTTCAGTTAGTCACAAGCTAGCTAGCATTAGACAACTGTTTTTATTTCAGTGAGTCACAAGCTAGCTAGCATTAGACAACAATTTTTTCAGTTAGTCACAAGCTAGCTAGCATTAGACAACTGTTTTTATTTCAGTGAGTCACAAGCTAGCTAGCATTAGACAACAATTTTTCAGTTAGTCACAAGCTAGCTAGCATTAGACAACAGGTTTTTTTTCAGTGAGTCACAAGCTAGCTAGCATTAGACAACAATTTTTCAGTTAGTCACAAGCTAGCTAGCATTAGACAACTGTTTTTATTTCAGTGAGTCACAAGCTAGCTAGCATTAGACAACAGGTTTTTTTTCAGTGAGTCACAAGCTAGCTAGCATTAGCCAGCTGTTTTTCAGTTAGTCACAACTTACCTAGCATTAGACAACAATTTCTTTTCAGTTAGTCACAAGCTAGCTAGCATTAGACAACAGTTTTTTTCAGTTCGTCACAAGCTAGCTAGTATAAGACAACAGCTATTCAGTTAGTCACAAGCTAGCTAGCATTAGCCAACAGTTTTTTTCAGCTAATCCCTGTTTTGATGTACATGTTTAAAGGGGCATTATGTAACTTTCTCTAATACGGGGTCTGTCGCCATGGAGATGCTATTGCTTTGCCTGAAAGGTTCCAAATAATTAATGGATTTAAGTACTTTAAGTATTTTGAGACTATTTTGAGTAGTACTTGTTGTCGACAAACATACAAATTCATGTTAAAACTGATGCATAAAAAAAACGACGAAATCTTGACTAGAAAAACATTATTGCCACAAAAACAAAATGATTTTTTGAAGTACCAACTGCATTATTATGTTTTTGTTGACTTAGGATTTGTAAATTTGTAGATTATAAATGATATTATCGGGATATTTACTTTTATAAGCCAGTTCTGTGTTATTTTGGGATGACGTAACTCCTGAAGGGCCCGTAAATGTTTTCTCAGCTCCTCCACCTAAAATCTGCCAGAGCAAGTTTTTCTCCTGCTTTCCCCTCTGCTCAATTATTAACCAATCACCAGTCAGAAAAGGCTAAACACAGGAAGTACAGAGGAGCAGTGTGGAGGTCCTCCAGGGGGCGCTGTGCACAGGGACACATCACACACCACTGCTCCCATTAGCAACGCTGTACGATTTACTCTTTTATCATCTGTTTTCTTTCAATCTATCTTTTCTTCCTCTTATTTTCTCTCTTTACCTCCCCTTATTCCCCTAACATTCCCTGGGGGCTGAAGCTAACTGAATCTAACTGTAGGCACTGCTCTGTCTGAAGCTGTTACGCAAGTTAGACTTTAATGTGAGCTTTAATTTAGCAGAAAGAACTGACATAGCTAAACTACAACAGGTAAACACTCTGCAAGCTAGCTGGCATTAGACAGTCGTTTTCCAGTTAGTCACAAGCTAGCTAGCATTAGCCAACGGGTTTTTAGTGATTCACAAACTACCTAGCATTAGACAACAGTTTTTCTATCAGTCACAAGTTAGCTAGCATTAACCAACAGGTTTTCAAATAGTCACAGGCTAGCTAGCATTAGACAACAGTTTCTGTTTTGTTTTTTGTTTTTTTCTATTAGTCACAAGTTAGCTAGCATTACACAGCAGGGTTTTTTTTTTCTATTAGTCACAAGGTAGATCATTAGACAACAGTTTTTGGTTGTTTTCTTTTTGAGTTAGTCACAAGCTAGCTAGCATTAGCCAACAGTTTTTTCTTTCTATTAGTCACAAGGTAGATCATTAGACAACAGTTTTTGGATTTTTTTGAGTTAGTTTTTCAGTTAGTCACATTCTACATAGTACTACCAATATTTTTTTTCAGTGAGTCATAACCTAGCTAGCATTAGACAACAGTTGGTTCAGTTAGCTCCTGAAAATGTGCTGTTTAAATTCTCAGTTTTATATATATTTTTTACTTTTAACAAACCTGTGTTTTTAAAGATCGTTGTGTTCTTTTCACGTCCATATTTAGAGCTCGTTTCCACAGTAATAATCCGTGTTTTTCATACTCTTGAGCCTCTTGAGACGTGCATTTTCGAGAGGGACCTGGGTCTCGCGCACAGGTAGCCTACGAGATGCTACGCCGCTGCTAATTTTACAAACCGGTTGCCGTGGAAACCCTCAGATCTGGTATGTGCCTCGTTAGCGCGCGCGACGCTAGCGTGCACGGCGATAGTGCGGCACAATAGCGACACGTGTTTGACTGTATCCAAGTGTCTGTGAGAGAAAGAGAGAAAGAAAGAGAGAGAAAGAGGAGAGAGAGAGAAAGACGGAGAGAAAGTAGAGCAGAGGAGAGAGAGAATATGGCCTCTCCACGTGCGGCTGCTGCTGCTGCCAGAAGAACTGATGATTTCAAGATGTGAACGGAGGAAAAAGAGAGTTAAGAGGGAAGAGAAAGAGGGAGGGGGGTAGAAAGAGAGACAGGGATAGAGAGAGAGAGAAGAGTGAAGGAAATAGAAGGTGTAGAAAGATGGGCATGGAGGGAGAGGGAAGAGAGAGAGAGAAGAGAGAAGGAGAGAGAAGGGGTTAGGAAGAGAGGTGGGGATGAAGTGGGACAGATGGGAAGAGAGGAAAAGAGAGAAGAGGGGAGAGCTATGGAGAGGAGAGTTGGAGGGGAAAATAGGGATTAGCAGAGTCAGAGAGAGAGAATGAAAGGAGGACAGGACACGAGGGAGGAGAGACAGAGAGAGAGAATGAAAGGGCACGAGAGAGGAGAGACAGAGAGAGAGAATGAAAGGACACACAGGAGAGAGAGAGGAGAGAGAGAAGAGGAGACAAGAGAATGAAGGAGAGACAGAGGAGAACGAGGGAGGACACGAGAGAGGAGAGACAGAGAGAATGA